>CANXYC010210398.1:0-16345 GCA_948193065.1 Aleurites moluccanus | reverse complement strand
ATTCTCCCCTCATCAATTCTTCCTTTATAAGATTCTGCACACACTAGTCGCCACTCGCCGGGCGCCGGGGCACCCCCCCCCCCCCCAAGAAAATTCTTATTTATTCTTTGCTGAAGATATGTGAGAATTTGTGAAGTTTTTCTTTTCTTTTGTTACTGTTTTTGGAAATTTCTGAAGAAATGTAAGATAAAATATTCATTAACAAGTAGGAGTTGGTCATATTTATTACATTTATACCCATTTTTGGCACTTTAGCCTCACTTTTTGTTATATTTATTTTTTGCTTTTTAACATTGCAGAAATTTAGCATTGTTAATATTTCTACTTTTAAAATAGTTTCACTTTATCTTTAGATTAAGAAACAGTATATTATATTTGTTCATCTTTTATTTTATAAACTCTTTTCTTCTTCTTTTTTATTTATTTAATATATATTATTACTTGTCTTTTTAATTTAACCTGAGATGTGAATGTTCAAAAAAAAGTAAAAAATTCATATTTGATTTTTTTTATAATACTAAATAAATTTAAAAAAAAATAGAAGAAATGTATTTCAAGATATAATTTAATGATAATATATTTTTTTAATTAAAAAATAAATTTAAATTCGAATACTCCATTTTTCTGATATTAAAAAAGAAAAAAAAAAAAAAAGCAGAAGAATAATTTGTTTTTTTTTAAAGGATTGACGGAGGACCTTGAATGGCCCTAATTGGCCGTCATATTTGAACTGTAGGAAGTTGATACCACTAATTTCGGAATATTCATCTCCCATAATAAAAAGTTTTTAGCTATTTTATTTTTTTCTTATTTTTTTGGCCTTTGTATGTTTCCAATTAAGGAGCAAATTTATATATTAAAAAAAATTAAATTATTAATGATATCTAAAAATTGAGTTATAATCTTCCATATTTTAGACTAAATAAATACTTATTAAGCAAATATAATAACAAATTTAACTCAAAAATAAAATAAATTATTTTTTTAAACAACTCAAAAATAAAATAAAACTATTATTTGTAAACAGAAAATAAAATAATTATTTGTAAATAGAGAAAATAATATTATTTTCTCTTAAAAAATAAGTGTTTTTTTTAGAGCATTCATTATTACAAGTTTATGGCATATCTTATAGATATAAATAGATTTCAAAGTCCATTGCCAGATTAAAAGTTAAAACTTAGATTTTAACAATAGGACTACTATAAATGGTCAAGCAAATTTCTTTTTTCTCTCTTTTATTTTTTTTAACAAAAGAAAAATTTTAATTTAATAATTTTTTTATAAGATTCCTTTATTTTGATAAATTATTAAATATGACGAAAATATATTTTTTTTTTCTCGTATTAAAATGAATTTCACATGTGATTAGTGTGAAAATATATTACTGTAGATAACCCTATAATTAAAATACTTTTGACTAAAAATTAGTATTAATTTTTTTTACTAGCATTTATAAAATAAGAAATTTAAAACTGAATCTATTATTGAGCTGAAATATATATTAAATTTTTAGAAATAATTTAGTATTGTTAATTAAAAATTAGTATTATTTTTTATTTTTTAAAAAATATAAAAAAATGAGAATTTAAACATAAATTGGTCGTACTTATTAAAAAGAATAACATTAATGTAAGTGGATGCCTTTTCTATTACATTCCCTTCCTCCAAAAGCAAATGATGTCTGCCGATTCAACACTCCTTTCCGGTTTTGTTTCTCTCATTGCAGGGGACAATATCGCCCTTTTTATTTTTTTTACCAGTTAATAATTTTTTTTTGGGGAATTAAATTTTTTTAAAAATTAAGAAAAATTCTTGTGATAAAATTTGATTCAATTTTACTGAAAAAGTTTTATTTGAATTTCAAAATTGAAATAAATTATTAAAATTAATAATTCTCAACTTTATCAAAATTTAAATTTAATTTAAATTATAAATATATTCTTTGAGTACATCATAGATATATCCTGAAGTATATCATATATTTTATAAGAATTTTATTAATTATTTATTTATATTTTTCAGATTAAAAATGATTTTTTATAAATTTTTAAATGATTTAAATATATTTATAAAAAATAAAATAAAAAGAAAGAGAACAGTTAAAGAAGATTTACGGGAAAGAGACAAATTAGAAAATTTTTATAATATACTTCAGAATATATTTACACTTTATCCCTATTTCTAATCATATAGTTATAATTATTTGAATAAGATTTTGTCTTATTTTAAGAAAAATAATTATTTTTATATTCCTTTCCTTCTTAATGGATTATTTTATTTCTTGATTTTTTTATCACCTTAATCGTGAATCTTTATTATTATTATTATTATTTGGTTGGTTTGTTGTTTGATCATTGGTACAATATGAAATACAAGTTTCAATTTTGAAATCAAATATAATATTTATTGATGTTTAAATCAAACTTGCACAAAAATAATAAAATTAAATAATGATTATTATTTACTAACGAGTATAAAACAATCCTTTATATCGATTTATTTTATGATAAATTTGATCAAATCGAGCTTCTTGTTATTTTCATTTATTTTTATATCATTTTTAAAAAATTACATTTTATATTTCTATATTTGTTCAATTTTTACCCATCTATAGATATTCATTTTCCCCTCTAAAAAACTATAAAAATTGTCCAAATATTATAAAAGACAATTAATTATCAATAATTTGAATTTTTTTTTTTTTTTTTTTTTTGAGGCCTTGAATTTTTAATCAAATATAATATGGCATTAAACTAGCATCCTAATGGAAAATATATTTTATTAGCTTATAGAAGGAAAAAAAAATAATAAGAAATGCATCTAATTCACAATATGAACCAGATACATTTTGTGGATAATCTCTATTATTCCATCTATATTAAATTGTAAAAAGTTATTGATAAAATTAGATTAGATATAAAATTAAAATTATTGTATAAAATTATCAAAATTTAAAATTCACAAAAAAAATAAAATAAAATAAAAAAGCTTTAAAATTTAAGATTTTTTTTTAATTCATTATTCCAAAATTACTTGGTGAAGATTCAGCAGTGGGCTAAAGAATTATTTGCTTTTGCTGTTATTTGTATATATGCAGATATGTTGGACCCTGACTCGTCATGCGCAGTCTCTTCATATCATTAAAAAGAACACGCGAGTGTTAGTTTTGAATGTTCCCTTAAAATTGGTATCATTCATTATATATAAGGTATGAAGTCAAATTTATGGATCGATTTGGTTTGCTTGGTTGCACTTGGTCTTGTTATGCGATGAAGTTCATCAACCCTGACTCAGATTTCTCTATTAGCAGCCCTCTATATATTTTATTATTTTTTAAAACATATAATTATTATTATTATTATTATTATTATTATTATTATTATATAATCCTAAAACTAAAATACATTATTTCAGAATAAATGGAAACTAATGATTAAAAAAAAAATTCAAAATTACATCTACCTGATTTGAATTTGGACTTTTTATATTTTATATTAATTAAGAAATAAATTATAATAACTTGAATTTGAATTGAATTTTCAGAATAATTCAAATCTCAAAAAAAAGAAAATACATAATTAATTATTTTTTAAAAGTTATATTTAGATATATGAATTTATATTTAAAATTTTAATTTCAGCAGCAAATATTTTGCCTAACGCAACTTTGCCTTCACAGTATTTTACATTATTATTATTCTACACTATTTTGCCAAACGCAACCTCTCTTCAATCTTATCTCACAAGTGGGAAACAGTTTCTTTAATTTAATATTTAATAACTATGTTTCACACAATATTTTTAAAACCGAACAGATTAAAAAATTAATAAAAATAAAAAATCATAAAGTTAGAAATTCGATCGGAGTCGAATCGATATATATATATATATATATATATATATATATAATTTGATATTTATTATTTTTTTATTAAAAATTTAAAAAAATTTTGATCTGCTCAAACTAAAAAAACTAATTCGATTCGATCAATTTACCGGTTAATTAACCGGTTCAATGATTTTTTAAATGATTTTTAAAAGACAGATTTTTGAGACTGATCAGACCAATTTTTAATTTAATTTTTAATTTTTTCATTTCTATCAATCGATTCGATCCGATTTTATTCACATAAACAAAAATTAAGATATAATAAGTTGGGTCAGGCCCGAGCCCTTGTAGAAGAGCCTGCCATTCTGAACTTTGAATTTTGGCATAACCAAACCCAGTCCCAGTCCCAGTCCATGCCCACCCAACGGTGAAACTACATTATGGCTCCGCAATTTGAAAATATATATATATATATATATTTGGCTTTAAGCGCCATTAAAATTTTATTTGTTGTGTAGAAAATGTGTTCTCTTATCATATTATTTTGAGTTTTGTTTCAATTTGCATTTGAGCATTTTTTTACTTGTGAATTTGAGCTGTAAAGAAAGGGGTAAACGATATAAATTTATGAATAAGCTCATATTTTACATCACTTAGAAATTTCTCTCAAGTAATTAATATATGCACTCAAAACTAAATCAATCTTTCTCTAGGATTAAATATCCATGACTGTTGTTTTTAATGACATGCACAAAATAATAAAATACATAAAAATACTGAGCAAGAGTTGCACTTTTACAAGCTTGAAAATCCATTGCTCATTTAAGGCAATTAAAAGTTGCAGTCAACAATTTTCACTGAAAAACAACAAATACACTACACTGATTAAACACAAAGTCCAAATGCATTGAATGTTTTTATCTTTCTTACCTTTTATGGCCCCCTCCGACTCGTTATCCTGGCTTCGCTCCCGTGCCCACCAGTTAGATAGCCCAACCAAATTGTTAAATGGTATTGCTGCTACTTTACATAAACACCTAGTTAAGAAAAGAGTCAGATTACTCTAGATATCACTAGTGATACGAACAAAGGCACTTCTTTACAAATATGATGACACTGATATCACCAAGCCTAACATATCAATGTGAAATCTTAACTTCTCACAATTTGTCAATAATATATGCACAATTTTCTCTTCTGTAGAATAGCATTTCGAGATTTGAGCATTTCAGGAGTTGAGCTGAGCTGAGCTGACAAACATTTAAAGATCAAGGTAAGAAATACTAAATGATAGCAAAACCAGCTGCAAAGGTCTATAGAAGCACCAAAATTAGATTTACCTACTAATAATGGAAGACTGCCATGAATAGATAAAATAGTTGACATTAACGTTTGCATCACTATCAACCTAAATCTTCAGTCAAGCAAGTCTGACACTGCTGTTTTCCTAAATGCATCGACCTGAGCCAGTTGGGCAGCAATACCCTTGCTTGGGAATATATTATCTGCCTTCATTCTCTCCCTAATCCCATAAGCTGGGGCCTTGGCATTTATGTAAGTCTGGACTAGAGCTTGGAACTGCCTAATTCGAGCAATATAACCTGCTTGTCTCATCCTGTGAAACATTTTTTCTGCGTTATGTATATCACCCCTCTTTGAGTATTGATCCATAATAGCCATGTAAGAGCTGAACATTGGCTTAATCTGGCTCTGCTGTGCAGCCTTCTGCAATATTGAGTCAGCTTTTTCCAATTCCCCAACTTCAACATAAAGCTTAACAAGTGCATCCCAAGTCAATGGGCCAATACGGCATCCGCTATCTCCCATTCGCATGATCAGATCTTTCCCCTTAGCTAGCATCTTATGGTTTGCATAAACCTTCAAAAGTGTGGTGTAATGTCTTGAAGAGAGTTTCTTCCAAGTTTTCAGCATCTTATCAAAAACTGCCTCAGCTTCATCAATTCTCTTCAGCATTCCCCAAGCTTCAACAGCAGCAGTGCACTCTTCAAGCCAAGGATTTGGCTCACAGACCTTCCAAACTCTCCCCACTTCATCAGCTTTTCCAAGCGCAGCATAGAGTGGAAGCAAAGCCCTACAAGCCCATCGACGTTCTTTTAAGTTTCCTCCTTCCATCTCTTTCATAATAGCCTCAGCTTTTTCTTTGAGGCCACCGGAAATATAGTGCTTTGCCAGGATTGCTTGAGTGTTGATGTCAGGTTCAATGCCTTCGGCCTTCATGGTCTCTACAATTTGATCCATCCCTATTAAATCATTGGATTGGCCTTTGGTGTCTATTAAGAGCTTATAAGTGAAGAGCGAAGGTTTGACATTTTCTTTCTCCATTAGTAACAACACATCAGCTATCCTCTTCTTGTCAAGCCTCTTATAGAGGAGGAGCAGCTGGTTACATGAAAATGTCGTGATTGGGAATCCAAGGTCCTTCATTTTGTTGAATATTTCCTCAACCTTCTTCACATTGTTTATGGCAACACAGTTGGCCAATAAGGTTCGGTAGATTACTTCCCCTCTGAATGATTTTGGGATCTTCTCAATATAGCTCTCTGCTTTCTGGAGGCCACGTACCTTTGCAATCAAATCAAGGCGAGAAACATAATCTCTCTCAACAAAGTCAAGTCTCTCATTGGCCTCCAACCACTCTGAGAGCTGCAAAAGGAACAGAGAATAACATAAAAAATCTAACAAGTGCAAACCACTCCATAAAAATTGGAATGCCAGAAAAAGCCAAAAAACAACTGTCAAGCACATTCTATTACTAATGAACTGGTAAATCTTGCATGCAAAGCCAGAAGCCCAGAACAAACCTTGAGCGAATATAAAGTAAAAGCAAGCTCATACTTCTACAATACTACCCAAACAAGGAAAAAGCCAAACGTTCCTGAATCATGGAACTCAAGTAAGTAGGCAAGTGAATGAAAATCAGAAACTCCATGTGTAATGCATCCAACAACTGTAGAACAGATTATTCTCAAAAGAGAAAAAAAAAACACAACTGCGGAACAGGTTTTGCAAAAACTAGCGACTAGTGATTAACAAATACAAAATCAAAACCAAATGGGCAACATTCTTAAGGGATGATGCAATTTAAAGGCTGTGAAAATGAGGATAGCAAGAATTGGATGACTGACATATCAAATCATAAAACAATATTCAAAACCTATGCGTGAACGACATGCAAATAGAAGTGAACAAGTAACAGAATGGCATAAATAACGTCCAGAGAGAGTGAGAGAGAGCATTAGAAATTTGCAACAGTGCACCCAGGGGAAAATGGAAAATGAAGTACTGCAGTAAAAATTTCCAATAAAATAAGATTCAGCATTCAGATTCAATTGATGGATTAAAACAGATACCATATAAAAGAAAAATTCCAGAAAAATACAAGTGTAATGTCAGAATTATTTATTTTGAATATCAGTTTGTCAATTCAACAAGAATATTAAAAAACACAGAACCCAAAAAGTAATATACTACAACATAAGTCAAGGCACACTGTATTGAAGCAGGTTCAGCAACAACTTGAGAATATCACATTCAAGACAGTCAGACCTCTGTGATCAATGTGTTTAATGTCAAATATAGAGTCCAAAAATTTTAGATCAATAAGACACAATACGATGCTTAGAAATAGGCTGCCGCCAACTCATCAATCACCCTGTATTCCATTTTCTATATATAACCTTGAATCATATAAATTCCAAAACTGCTCCCTAGGTAGGTGGGCAGTGAAGATGCATTGATTCACTAAATTACATCCAGAATACAATTCTATATGACAGGGCTTGTCCTTCACTGGAAATTTGTTCGCTTTAGCCAAAAGAATAGTTAGTTCATCGAATTAAGAACAGCATGAGCTTATTTCTGCAAATTCAAAAACATTGGTCAATAAGAAAACCTAACAGGAGACTCATTTAAATTTAAGTTGCTAAGTGAGCTGCATATAACAGCTGCCAGGAACTGCATTACTAGATTCCAGTTAGGAAAGTTGAGCACATCATGATAGAGGAGAGGAATAAAAGAAGGGCTAGACCTAAACTTACTTGGAGGAGAAAAATACAGTATGATTTAGAGGCATTACAATTATTAGAAGACGTTGTCCAAAATCGTTTAAAGTGGAAACAAAAAATTCATATAGCCGATCCCAATTAATTTTAAGATTAAGGCTAAGTTGAGTTGAGTAAGGAAGGATGTTTCAGTAATTTGTTGGTTTCACAGGCATTAGTTATAGTTTATTGGGTGTTAAAAATAGTTTTGTTTAGAGTTATAACAATAGGAAAATAGTTTTGTTTAGAGTTATAACAATAGGTCCTAGTCAGTGTAATAGTGCAACAAAGGGCGATCTTGTCTAGAAAGTTCAAATCTCATAAGGCATGGAGTATCAAGCAGTGCTTCTTGTCAATGAACTTCCAGCAATTGTTGCTTCTTGGACTGTGCATGCAATTCTAACTCTAGTATGATGTCTATGGAGCCTTGGTTTGGTGCTTAGTGGAAAGCTCTATAAACAATGCCGAAAAGAATTGCAGATTCAGATGCTCATATCTTGTTTTTATCCTCCAAATTTATTTAGCTCAACAAATCCAGAGTTGTTCTTTGTTTCATAAAACTCATAAAAAGTCAATTTCCGCTGTAGTCGACTCCTCTTTCACTAGAGATCCAACCAAAAAAGGAGAAGTCTGCTCACTGCAAAGAATTATATTCAGTGCAATACTGGTAAAGCAGTTTAGACCTAATGTATTGGGCACACATGCTCAGGAAGGGAGGAGAAGGTAGAGACAGAACAATTTTACATCTAATTTTAATCAAATAACTACACTGGATCAGTGAGAATAATTAATATTTTTAAACGATTTATACGTAAATGTGGGCACAAAAACAATCATTTGAATAGCATATCAAGAGAATTAACTTAATTGGATATGTAGTTGAAACCAACAAACAACTGACTAAACCACCTAAAACTATGTTTCAAAAAAAGAAAGTATCCAGTCAATTTACCTGCAAGGCCCCGCCATACATTTTATGTTTACGAAGATTGAACATTGCCAGTGAGATATCTGCTCGACCCAGATCCTTTCCTTCTTCCACCCACTTATCAAGTACACCATGGATAGAAGTTACTGGAACAACACTGATGGCCTTAAACAAGTCTGAGGGAACCCTTTTGTTAATTGATGTTTTCTCACCTGAATTTGCTACTGTGTCTAAAAATTCCAGTGCATTTTCAGAATGCTCTCCACTGTCTTCATCATCATCAACAGATATCTCAGGTTCAGCCACTAACTCATCTTCATTTCCATCCACTGCATTGCCCTCTACACTAGCTGGTGTTTCAAGTTCAGAAAATCCATCCTCCAAGTCACTTCCTGATTCACCGCTTTCCGCACCAGCTTGTGAAGATAGACTGCGCCTCCCCATGGATAAATTTGAACAAACATTTGCAGTGTGGTTAAATACTGATCTTTCAGATACTGCTCGAGAAGACTCAGAAATAGTAGCATTGCCTTCTACATAACCAGAAAATGTTTCTGACTTAGCACAACAGACTCGAGAAGTTCCTACAGTGAACCCCCAGAACCTGAAAATAGAACAAATATAAACTCTCACTAAAAAATTAACAAAAAGAAAAGTGAAAAGGTAAAACCTAAACAAAGCATAAATTTATGCCAAATCAAAGTACTAAAAGAACTTTCGGTAAGAACTAAGGCTCCATTTGGTAAACTACTAAAAAGCAAAGCTTACCCAACAAAGCCAAAGAGTATCCATTTCTAATCCAGGAAATGTTTATAGACAAAGTCCAAACTTCTTATAGGAAGTTATAAGAATTCAGAATTAAGTACTCTTATACACAAATGTAAATTCCTATAGAATGTTATCAGAATCCAAACTTACAGTACTCTTATACAAGAGAAAAATACATACAAACCCAAAAAGCAGAAATTGAATTTTTTATGAATTTTAAGCAAACAAAGTCATAGACTGAACTAACCCTAATCCAACATCCAATATCCAGCTTCATCAAATATAATTTTCTGTTCAATCTAATCTTTCCACTGAAACCCAAAATTCTCAGTCTCCTTCATTTCCCATCTACTCTTTCTCAGAACATTTCAGAATCTAATCAATATGAACCAAAAGAACCAGTGAAAACAAGCAAACCCAACCCCAAAAAATTTGAAGTAACAACCAAAAATAAATAAATTTACAAGATAAAGAGCAAAAGACATATATAGTTTTCTTGAGAGAAATAGACAGAGAGAGAGGGAATTACTTTAGAGGATTAGAAGCTCGACGAAGAGCCCACATGGGGAATGGATCGTTTCAACGAAATGAAAATGAAGAAATGGAAAAGTGAAGAGGAGATAAGAGAGTTTCGCAGTTCTCGCAAACACAGCCTTCCACCTGAAACACTATAAAAACCCTCGACCTTATAGGGTTTTGCCGACCTCCACATTCGTATGCTTGTATTTCAAATATTACTCCTTAATTTTCAGCTTGCTACAGTATAACCTCCATAAATTAATATTTAATAAATTAATAGCTTCCATAATAATTATTAATGATTCAAATTTGAATTAATATATTAAATTAATAATTTTAATAAATTAATAAAATAATATTTTTTAAAATTTTTTATATAATTATATAATCTCATTTATATTATAAATTAATGATTTATCAATCTAAAATATTTTATTAAAATATAATTTTAAAAATTATTTTAAATTTAAAAAATTATACTCACATGTTATTTTTATTTTATTTTATTTATATGCAATTCATCATATATTTTTTTTATTTTAATTAATTCACATTTAATTAAACACATGTTTTTAAGTTTAATTAATTTATATTGAATTGATCATATTTTTTCTTCAATTTATTTATTCATATTAAATTGATTATAAAATTAATAATATAATAAAATTTTAGTTAATTAACAATTGTAAATATTTTTAAATTAATAAATTGTTAATTTATCAATTAGTTAAAATATTTTTTAATTAATAAAATTTACGAGTTTTAACAGTATTAATTTATAGAGATTATATGTTATGTAATTCAAAAAAGGGTTAATAGTAAATTTATGTTAAATTTTATATATTTTATAATTATATCATGTATATATATATATTTAATTCTAGTGCAATTTAAAATTTAAATTATAATTTTTTACCTCAAAGTTTAATTATAAAAAATATTTTTATATCATATTATCAATTTTTAAAATTTATCAAATTTTTATTTGATTAATTAAATAATGATGACATAATGTATATACGAAATTAATTAATATATATATATATAATATATATTAAAGATAAGAAAATATAATTAAATAAATAAATAAATTCAATTGAAGAAAAAATCAAAAATAAAAATGTAGAAAAATATATATAAATTCAAGTGAAGAAATCCATAGTGATTGCATGAAACTTATGTGTGAAAATATAGGGAAAATATCAATTCAGAGTCTGAATTTTAATAAAAAACTTAATTTGTATTACGTAAAAAAAATCAATTTTTTTAAATTTAATTTTCGAATCAATCGAGAGTTTAAATTAACTTTATTACTTGTGAGACTCAATTATATTTTTTAATTAATAAAAATATTATAATTAAAAAAATATATATTTATAAATAATAAAAACTCTATTCCACTCTCAGCCCCTGATGGGCATAGGCGGATCCAAATTTTGGGAAGGGACACATGTCCGCTTAAATTTTAATTTTTTTATTTTTTTTAAATTTTTTAGTAAATTACTTTTTAATCCATAAAATTTCACCTAATTAATATTTCGTCTTTATTTTTTAAGAAATTTACTAATTAGTTCATATACTTTTATTTTTTCATTGGTCATTTTATCTATTTTACTACTAAAATCCTATAAAAAAATAAAATATCATTCATTTATACTTAAAATTTTCATCTAAATCATTTCAAATCCTATAAAACCCTAGATGAAATTTTTCACAAAATTTTATAAATTGTCTCAAATTGAGATCATTGTCAATATTCATAGACTTGGAAGGAAGTTAGAGATTAGGGATTCAAAGTGAAAATTGTAAAGGGAAGTGCATCTTATATGAAAAAAAATAAATAAATAAAGAAAATGAAGAAAATAAAAAAAAAAAAAAAAAAAAGGTTTTGAAAAAATTGCACTAATGAGAGTTTAAAGGATGACTTTCTCTCCATGATCTTTCTAAAATTAAATCCTTACAGGTTCCTTTGCAAATATTGAGTCTTTATGGGCATGTAAATTGTAAGGAAAATTCTCTTTAGATTTCGAGATGGAAGTCTCTTTTGCAAATTGAAGTAGTTTTGACGTGAAAAACTACATAGAAACTTCTTCAAGGTTATAAAGGAAAAACTCTCTTTATGCAAAGTGTGAATACTTCTCGGAGTGTGCAAATATTAAAGAAAAAAATAGTGAAGAATAATGAGAATAAATTTGAAATAAAGTTCAAGATGAGTTTTAATATAGATAATTATCTCATTAATCTCAATAAGAGGTAAAATCAATTAATTATATATCATAAAATAGTATCTAAGGCCATTACTCACTCCATAATCTTGTTCATTAAAACTAACCTTTTTCATTTGCAACTTTAACTTTACCAAAACCAACCTCATCAATACCTAAAACATGAACCTGATTCAAGCTCTCAACCCCATTAATAAATTTATGAATAGTTTAAAATCATTCCAACTGTAACCTCTTCAGACATCTTATACAATAATCAATGTGTTAGAATGTCCAAAAACTAAAAATGTCACTTGTGTTTCAAAAGAAAAAAAAAAAAAAAGAAAATGAAAGCATCTATTTTCCAATTTGAGTGAAATAAATACTTTTTATTCTTATATCTCCCCTTTTGTTACTTACCATGTCCAAATAAGTTTTTATCTTCTCCAATTATCCAAACCATCTTTCATTAGCCTCACATTATTTATAAATATATCTAACACTCATGTCCTCCTAAATCCCAAATATCCATATTATTATGCATAGATTAGCCTCATCATTATCAAAAACACCTTTTATCTATAATAATGATCATTAATTTTAAAGTACATGATATTCAAATATTTAGATAACTCAAACCAACTTCTCCCTCCAAATAAATAAATAAATCCAATACCAAATTTCTCATAATTTTTAAGTTTTGAGTCTAAGCTAAAGATACGTGTATGCGGGGAAATATGAGCTATGGGAAGCTTGAAACCGAGCGTATATGATAGAAAACAAAGGATCGTTCACAAATCAAGTATGACGAAAATCCCCAAATATCCAAAATTAGAATTTTGTCCAAAATTAGTAGAAGATAAATCCTTGTGATTCTAAAATATCTTTAAAAGTATAAACATGATTTCTAATGTCACATTCCCACTTCAGGGATGCGACGGTCCTAGGACAGGGTAGGTCTAAAATCACCATCCACCCATAGAACACTCTTACAATGCAATTATAATTATTAATACTTAAAATTACTCAATTATAATTTAATTCCACTTAGTACCCATTAATTTTATAGAAACTTCGCCAGAGTTTTCTTTACATTTTTCATACTATTTTCAACCCAAAAGTGGGTCTTTTAAAAATTACATAGCTTGCATAAAAATTACACTTCTAATATTCATCACCCTTATAACCTCAACTTCATAATTCATTAACATTCATGGTACTTCTCTAATCAGCTCATAGGTTTCACATTTTCAATCACTTAATTCAATTACATTTTTCAATTCAGTGTCAATTAATCAAACTCACATAGATCAATTTCCATTTGATATGCCATATTAGTCTTTAATCACTTTTTAGCCTTTAATTATCATCCCAAAATAAATTATTATCATTCATCTCATGTCAATATACTAAGGTATCGACCTCATCAACACACTGGAGTTACATTGTCATTACATTTTACTTATTTTCTAACCCTTTACCATGGAGCAACTAGAGTATTTAATTATCTTCAAAATAATAAGAAATTTCATTGACCTTGATGGTTCTAGATGGAAGAAAAGAAATGTCTTGGAACCACTTCTACACAATTATGCACCTAAAAAATATTAGTAATCACAATGTGAGTATATAACTCAGTGAGTATATATATATATATATATATATATACAACTACGCATGCAGGTTTGGTATACAATAAAAGTTTATGAATCAATAAAAGATAGAAATCTATGGTAGTCAATATATCAAGAGTCACATTAATCAATATAGCTAAAGTAATGTAAATTAGTATATCAGTAGTTTCAATAGTTGATATATCAAAGATAACTGTAATAACACATCAGTACAACTGCATGACAGAAATTTTGGGCCACATGTTCACTATAACAATAATAATAAGTAAAGGCTATAGTTTGGTGGCATGCTTCCACTCATACAGTTGATCAGATTGTATAGCTAAGAACACCCCTCTCAGCTGAAGTCCACTGATATCATTGTGCACAATGCCGATGTTATTTTAATCCCTACCCCATCAGAAGGGCTTCTCTGTCAATGCATTGCAAAGGAGGCAAAATGGGTTCACATATAAAAAATCATATAAGTTCAATGCACAATTGGGGTTCATTTTCAATAATAGTATCTTTCATCAATAGTTTCAATTCACATAATAATTCAATGAATAGTAGCAATGAATGGTTCAGTCATTAGGATCAATTGGGTTTGATAATTTCAACAAAGCATGTGGAATGCAAAATCATGCATAATCATATATCTATAACTCACCTTAGCCTTTCAAACCTCTCATTTAAATCCTTTAGCGTACTAGTTCCATCCCATTGCACATTTTGTCTCCCTTTCACTTTTCAATATTCCTTGGATGCTACATATTCAATTAAACTCAATTTAGATACTAATTAACATGAAATTACATCAATTACACTTAGATTAAAGAAAATCTTTAAAAGCCCAAATCCTAAGCTTGGTTCTTAAGAAAACCTACACTGGCAGCTTGTGTTCTTTTGGTCATTTCTCACTCTAAACTTATCCAAATATTTTAATTCTTTTTCTAATTAAACTAGACATATGATACTACTTCCTATTCAAATTTCAGGTCAATCTAATTATTACATCATTCTCAATAATTCGTCAAAGTTATACCTACTGTCCTGCGATTAATATCCGGGCTGACTCTATTTCCATGCCTATAACTCAATCCATGTTCATCCAATTGAAAAACAATTTTACAGACACTATCACATATATAGGAACATTTTGCATGTTTAACACTTTTCCTAATTCAAACTCAAATGTCCTCATATAAACAGAACACAATACTCTTTTCCTATTTTTATCTATCAATCTAGATAGGTAATGGTTATAACCTAATATCTCTCAAAATACAAATCCAATGCTAAAACCCTTTTATATATCAATATATAAGACATAATTGAACACTTTTCATGTTGAACACTTTACCTAATTCAGTCTCTAACGTTCTCTAAAATAAAAACATAGTAAAATTTTTTAAAAATCCTGCATCTGAGCTAGTTATAGTCTTTACTTAATATCTCCTTATTCACTTCGAATTTTATAAATTTCTTTTACAAGAATATACATAACATATATTGTCACAGCCTAACTTTAGACTATGACTGTCCTAGGGTACAGGTAATGCCTAAGCCACCAGTACCCCGAAGAACCCAAGCTTTAACTTTTACATTCATAACTTAACCTATGATACATTTTAGATGATAAATTTTTTTTTCTTAAAAACATCATAATATCAAACATTCATGCAGAAAAACTAAAAGAGTTTCCTTTATAACTCTGACTTAAGGTATCCGCAAATCATATAAAAATGCACTCCCAATATAACATACATCCCCTTATATCCTCTATTTATCAATTGCAACTCAAAATGCACTTCAATATCTCCATTCATATTATATTGCATATACATATCATCTTAAGATCATATATCATATATATGTACAATATATATACAAATCCATGTCATATCATTTTACCAATTGATCATTTTAACATTTAACTTAAGTCAATTCAAACCTCTATACATTATATACCAAGGAACTCTACACACAGGAGTGACGTCGATACCTATATCTGATCCAAGGCTAGAGATGGTGTAGCCAATGGATGACTTTCTCACTGAGGTCCTGAAAATATAGAACCACTGAAATGGTGAGTATAACTTTATACGTAGTGAGTCATAATATACATATGAGTATGCAATAATATTCATGTCACTCATATTTATCCATTAATGATCTGTAGATAGAAATGCTAATGGTAGCATGATGAAATACATAGTATGGATCATAATGCATATAATATAATAGGATGTCTGTAGCATATCATATATCATACTATTGCTTCCTTTCATCACATCTCCCCCAATCAACCATGGCATAGGGAATATTCTTACCCTCCCTAGCAGAGGCCATAACATAAATCTGTGATCACAGCCGATGGTTTATTTCTACACCATCGAAGTAGTCCTGTTATAGCATATT
>CANXYC010210392.1:0-13249 GCA_948193065.1 Aleurites moluccanus | reverse complement strand
GCTAGCCGAGAAGATCAAGCTTCTTGACCTTTTCATCCAAGAAGCTTTCATTGTAAAATCTTTTGTTATATGATTATGTATAATTATTGAATGGTATTATGACTCGATATGAAATCGAAGCATATTCTAGAGCTCTGTAGTTAGTCATCAGAGGATGAGAAGATGTTGATGCACGAATGGTTATCTTTTGGGTAAATCTTGTTCCTTAGTAATGTGAGATGTATCTTTTGATCAGTAAGGAACAAGAGAATATTATTTTGAAATAGTATAGTAAAGAATTAATTATGCTTGAATGGATTATGATATGTTATAGCATGATTTTATATTTGATATAAATGTGTATGAGAATCAGGATATGGGGGTTCTACGGGTTTATGGTGGCCTTAAGCCTACCCTTGCCCCAGGACCGTCGCACCACTGGAGTTGGGGTGTGACAGATACAAAAGTGGACCTGAGGTATTTTTAAATGATAGAATAGCCCAAAATAAGATATTTCACTCCCCACACTTGTAGTTGAATCTAAACAAAATAAACATAATAAATTAAAAGAAGTTTCAGGGTCAAAATGCAAATAAGAAAAATTATGGGCAAAAGTGCAATCAAGCAAAGTTGTGGGACCCACAATAAAATATTATTTTTGGCATAAAAAATTCTGGCCATGATAGTTATAAGAGATGATTTTTATTAGATGATTTTCCCTACCATTTCAATAGGAATTGAACAAAAGGCAAGATTCTAAAATCTTCATACAAACTCTTCTTTTCTTAAGCTTATCTATTAGTTTGGTATATAAATTAGTATTTTTTTTTTCCTTGGAGAGTTGGCCGAACCATTAACTGAAATAGGTGAGTAAATCTTGTCCCAACTTTTTATACAAATCAAATAAAATAGGAAAATTTGAAGAAGGAAAGAAGGATGATGAAGAAAGATTGATAGATTTCATATCAAAACTATTTGGAGGGATCAAAGAAGATGGAATCCAAGAGTTTAACTTAAGATAAGATTCTTAAACTTCAGTTTTTAATTTAATTTAAGATTTTTATGGTTTGATTTGGGTAAATCATTGAGCTAATTGAGCTAAAAGTATAAAAAATAGACTAGGGTTTAAAGGAGATTCTAAATATGTGTTAAGGCGGTAGCTTGTAGTTCAAATTTTAAATTTTTAATAACTGAATTTGATGTTAGTAAATAAATAAAAGTTGTATATAAATATTTTAATTGATGTCTGAAAAAGGAATTGATGAAATTCGAAGTGAGGAAAGAGTAATTTAGCAAAAATCATGACTGAACAGAATTATATTTTCTAGAATTTTGCTACTGTGTTTTAATTTTTAGAATGATAGAGACATAATTAAAAGAAGTGTTCAACATAAAAAGTGTTCATTTATATCTTATATATAGGCCTGTAAAATGGTTTTGCAATTGGATTTTTGGTTTAAGAGATGTTGAGCCATAAGTGCAATATGCCTAAATTGACTGATAAACAGAATATAGGTTACAAATTTATATTGATATGAGGATCTTTGATTCTGAATTAAGGAAAGTGGTAAACATGAAAAATGTTTATTTATATGTAATATAAATTACTATAAAATGTTTTTACAATTTGTTTTACCATGGAGTTAATTATAGATATGAAAACAGAGTCTGCCCGGATAGGGGCTGTAGGACAGTAGGCTCAATTTTGATGAATTGTTTAGAATGATGGAGTAATCAGAATGGCATAAAATTTGGATATATTATAATATTATATATCTATTTTCAATAGAGAAAAGAATTACAATAATTGGTTAAGTATATATTGAGATATAGATAAAAATAGTATAGACTGCTAGAATAGGATTACAGGACAGATTACAGGGCAATAGGGCTGGTTATGAGGATAAGTTTAAATTGACACCATAAACTGTGTAATAGTGGGATTAATGTAAATTTTAGATATGTTAGAGCTTAATATGTCTAGTTTAAGTAGGAATATGAATTGAAATATTTGGATAATTATAAGGAGAGATATGGATTAAGGAGCACAGGCTGCCAGTATGGAACGTTACACAGAAAAACCTTAGCGATTTGGAAAATTTAGGAATTTCTTAAATATAAGTGTAATTAATGTAATTTTATGTTAAATAGTATTTAATTTGGAATTAATGGAATATGTAGAGTCAAGAGTGAATAAATGACATAAACATTGGATTAAGGAAGAAAGGAGTGAAAAGTGTACCAGTAGAAAGTGCCTAGTAAGGTGAGTAATATACATACTATTTTGCTTGACATTGCCTTTAAATTAAATTATTGAAATTGCTATGAAATTCCATTGCTGGCCAAAAACACCAATTGTATGATCCATGATTAATTTCATTCCTTTTTATAATCCCAAATGATTCCTTTCAAATGAATTTGCATGATTGGCCTAATGCTTCATTTATTGAACTCTTGAAAGTACTTATGTTATTTTTGATACCTAATGATTAAGCACTATATGTATGGCATTAATGAAATGACAGAAGTTTTAATGATATTGTGCACAGTGGTTTATTGATCTTAGCTAGGAGGGAGTTAAGGTCCTAGCCATGCGGTCTAATCAACTATATGAATAAATAGCATGCTACAGGATTGTAATCTCTACTTAAATGATCAATAATGATTTTTTCATTTTTACGATAATATCATATGATATATATCTTTAATGCCAATGTGAAGATATTGATAACCGAACCTATATGTTGAATGACCTTATTGTTATTTTATACTTTATATATACATGTTATCATTATCTTCCTTGTGAGCAATTCCCTCACCTAGCCTTACGAGTAAGATAATATATGTATTACTCACTGAGTATTATTATACTCACTTCGTAATAATTTATTATTTTTCAGGAACAAGGTTGTAGTGGTGATTGTTTCTTAAGTCATCCCTTTCTCCAGCTTGGGACATTAAGAGCTCCAATGTAATTATTTGTTTTGAGGAATCATACTTATATACTTTTAGAGCTCCATGGTACTGTTGAGTAGGTAGCTATGAGTATATATGAATGCTTTGTTTAATGAAAGTTACAAATGAAATGAAATACAAATGATGTGATTAAGTTAATGAAGTAAAGATTATAGAAGTGCTATGAATATTAAAAGGTAATTGTAACTTGGTATGAAGTGTTTTATATATGACTGTGACAACTGTGGAGTTGAGGTTACAAGAATGGTAAAAATATGGGAAGTGTAATTTCTATGCAGGTTATGTAATATGACAAATATGTCATGGGATTTAGATTGAAAATATAAGGAAAATCCTAGCAAAATTTCTGTAAAAGTAATAATTTTTAAATAGAATTTGAATATTAGAGAATGGTTTTAAGTATGAATGATTGATAATTGACGTGTTTAAAGGGTTCTACGAGTTTCTGGTGACTTTAGGTTTACCTGTGCCCTAGGACCATCATATTCCAAAAGTGGGATGTGACATGACATCATCTACATAGATGAGAAGAGCAATAAAGGTGGAGCCAGTTTTATAAAACAATGTATGATCTGAGTGTGCTTTCTTGTAACCTTGAGCTAGCAAAGCAGTGGAAAATTTGGCATACCACTTCATGCTAGCCTGTTTGAGGCTGTATAAGGACTTTAAGAGCCTACAAACTTGATTGTTTTGATTAGGGAATCCTGGTGGCACCTCCATATATACTTCTTCACGTAAATATCCATGGAGAAATGCATTTTTTATGTCGAGCTGATGCAAGTGCCAATTTTGTGTTGCTGCTACTGCTAGGAGAGTTTGAATTGTGGTCATCTTGGCTACTCTAGAGAAGGTATCCAAGTAGTTAATTCCAGGTTGTTGAGTGTAACCCTTGGCCACTAGCCTAGCATTGTGCCTCTCAATAAACCCATTTGACTTGTAATTAATTTTAAATATGCACTTGCAACCAATTGGATGCTTGGTAGGAGGAAGAGTAGTCATCTCCCATTGCTTGTATTTCCTTTCGCATAGCATTCTTCCAGCATTGAAGTTTAATAGCCTCAACATATATTTTTGGTTCTTGAGTGTGAAGAATTTTTGTAGAAAAAAAGTTTATGGGGAAAGGAAAGATGATTATTGGAAATGACAAGGGATAAAGAATGAGAAGAAGACAGACCTTATGCTAGACCATGATGAGGTGAGGCTTCAAAGGTTTGCAACTTTTTACCAAGTTGATAGTCTTGCAAGTAGGCTAGTCTGTGTTTAGCTCTGGTGGATTTTCTGGTTTATGATGGTGCAATGCCCTAGAAAGGCCTATTTTAAATGCATGTTATTGTGCTTAGTTTTTGGTTTATATCATCAAAATATCTAGAAATAATTTTAGAGACACAGTTAGAATGCAACTGAGATACTTTTTCGAAAATTATCGGTGTCGAAAACACTGCTGAGAAAATAGCAGTCCAGTCGACAAATGAGTTTTTGATTTTGACCAAGGGGTAAAGAACTATATATATGCATGTGTAATTATGGTAAAAAGAAAGAGGTGACAAATATTTAGGAACACTGAAAAAGTAAGTTATGGCAAAATCATAAATAAATGAAACTTTGAGGGGTATAGCAGAAATTAGACTGTCTGAATTTTAGAATGACTCTGAAGCTAATTTTATAAATAAGTATAAATAAAAATAAGCTTTTTGAATTTGCACTTTGAAATCCAATTCTCAACAAAATTGTCAGAATAAATTACAGAAGGAAATGTGGCAAAAGTATAATTTATAGAAAGTTTAAGGACCAAAATAGAATTTAATAACTTAATATATAAGCATGCCTTAGCTAATCCATTTTCTTCTTCTTCTTCTTCCTTCCCATGTTGGCCGAACCACCACCACCATTTCTTCTTCCATTTCCATGCAATTTTCTTAAGGAAAAATCAAAGAAAACTTAAACACCAACTTTATTTCTTCCATTTCTATCCATTTCTCACTTGAAATCACAAAGGAAATCAAGGAACAATTGAAGGGAAGTTTCAGATGGATCATCACCAATAGGTAACAAATTGATTTGTTTGGTTGTATAGTTAATTTAGATGATTTAGATGATGATTTAGATGGGTTTTATGCTTGATTGCATCAATTGATGCATTTGGTGGTTTTTCTCCAAAGTTGAAACCCTAACCTAAGTTGTTTGATTTAGACTTTTGATTTTTGTATTAGTTTATGTTAATTAAGTTTAGAATATGTTAATTGGAGGCTAAAGGATGAATAATTTGTGGTTGATTTGTTGTAGAAAATCAAGAACACCAAAGCTGTGAGTTTTGCCTCATTTGAAGCAATAGGTGGAAAATCAATTTTTCAACTTAATTTGAAGTACTATGTGAGTTTAATATGCATCAAATTACATGTCTAATGTGTTAGAATGTTGATTGGAATCCTTCATTTTTTCTTCATGTTTGGCCGAACCCTAGGTTACTATTCATCCTTTGAATTTTGCTTTGTTTTTCTTCTTATTTCACATGCTTATTTGATCCTTTGAATGATAATTTATTGTCGTATATCTATTTCTTATTGAAATGCCTACATTGTGAGTTGTTGTTGATTTTTGGGGCAATGTTGGAGTTGTACCCAAACTATGTCAAATTGTCCATCCTTTATTGCACACCAAATGTTTGATGAAATGTGTAGTTCATTTTGTCATAGGCCTATCACTTGTTCATCCATCGGCCTACATTTTGAATGTCATTGTCGCCAGCGACATTAACATGCCAATTGTGCTAAGCTTTTGGTTATGTATGACCAACTTATATTCCATACTATTGTTAATTGTCATACCCTTTGCTAATGTATAACTATTTGATATTGTCATTCCATTGTTATATTGTATCTTGAATTGATTGATATTAGATTATTCATACTTGGCGATACCATTGTTATATAATGGTATCTAATGACTTGTTCTATACTTTTATTGACCCTGATGTGGTTTGACAGAGCTGCCGTTCCGACAGGTAGTGGGTACATACTGACGGTAATATGCACATTGTATCATTAAGGGTTATTGGTCCTTGCCATAAGATCTGATTAGTCTTATGTTTATTGATATGAGATTGATTATGTGTTTTACACATATTCTATACATTTCATGGCCCTATATTTGTCTTACCCATCTAATACACTTCCATTGATATGAGTATTGACTTTATTGTCATTCCCTGTATTTGATCCTATAATCTAATTTTATTGAGCAGATCGTCTTTATTATTTCATCTGCGTATTCTTTATTGATGACCCACCACATATTTATGATCGATGTATATTAGGTTCACTGAGTATCTTATATACTCACCCCTTTTTCCTTGTTTCCCAATTTCTAGGTACAGAGTAGGAGGCAAAATCCCAACTCTTGACTCTCTATGGATTTCTGCGGTGTTCAAAGCAATGTAATTATGTTAAACACAGTAATTTTTGTATGTTCATAATCTAGCTGCTCCATGGGTTATGTATGGATATTTGGAGTATAAATGTATAAGATTATGAAAATTACAGAAAGTTTCAAAATGAATGGCAGAGTAACAGAATGAATAGTACATATATGAGTGTATGATTATAGATTGATATGTATAGTAATGAATTGATTATAATATATGTTTCCGCTGCAGTATAGATAATTACATGTGATACTGGGTTCTACGGGTGCTGGTCACCTCGACATCTCCCGCATCCTAGGACGGTCGTGACCCGAAAACGGGTCATGACAGATGGTGTGGTCATGATGGTTGCAAGAGGTTGTAAATGTGAATTGATGGCATAGGGTTCAGTGGAATGTGAAGTAGTGTTTGTTGGTTGTGGCAAAATAGACTGATTAGGAATTGAATGTGAGGAGGAACTTGTATTAGAAGTATCAACTATTATATCAGTAACAGTAGGAGTAGAATGAGGAAAAACAAACTCAGAGGAAATAAAGGACACAGATGGAACAAAAGACACTGGCTCTTGAAATGGAAAATTTGATTCATAGAAATGGACATCTTTAGACAAAAATACTATCTTGGTCTTGAGATCATAGAGCTTATATCCTTTTGTACCAGTAGAGAATCCCAATAAAATACACTTTGAAGCTTTTGAATAAAATTTGATTCGAATTTGATCATGTGTTAAAGCATAGCACAAACATCCAAAAACCTTTAACTAGAAAAGGTTGGAGGTTGTTTAAACAAAATTTGAAATGGTGGGAGGTTATCAATTACATGAGAAGAGACCCTATTAATTAAGTAAACAACATGCAAAATATGGTCCCCCTAAAACCTTAGAGGAAGATTAGCTTGGAACTTAAGTGCTCTTGCCACATTTAAGATATGCTGAAGCTTTCTTTCCATAACATTGTTTTGTTGTGATGTTTTGACACAAGAAGTCTGATGTAAAATTCCTTTTGAGACATAAAACTGTGGCATGATGAATTCCTTACCATTATCACTTTGAATGCATTTAATGATTGTGGCAAACTGAGTATTAACATAAGCACAAAAGTTTTGTAAAATGGTTCTTGCCTCAGATTTATGTTTCATGAGATAAAGCCAGGTGCACCTACTATGGTCATCTACGATGGTTAAGAAATACAAGTGACCGTATAGAGAAGGGACAGACATAGGTCCCCAAATGTCTGTGTATATGAGATTAAAGCAAGCTTGAGTAATAGTTGTGCTAGTGGGAAAAGTTAACCTCTTTTGTTTTACATAATGGCAAATATCACAATGAAATAAATGTTGTATAGGAATAGATTTATCAAGGTTGTGTAACAATTGCAATCTATTATTAGACACATGGCAAAATCGAAATGCCACAATGTACTTGATGTAGGAATAAAATTAAGAACATGAGTTGTGAAAACAAAATTATTCAAACTAGAGGGAACAAAAGTCAATGAGTTACAACTAGGAACAAAAGAGTGATCTAATTGGTAAAGTTTGTTTGCCTTAGCCAAACCAATCATCCTCCAGCATTGGTCCTATATAAAACAAAAATCATCTTTGAAAATTAGACAACAGTCTGAATTACTTGTCAATTTTGTTACTGAAATGAGGTTGAAAGAAAAAACAGGCACATAAAAAGCATTATGAAGGATTAAAGAAGTTGAGAGATGTACTTCACCAATGTGAGTGACAGGAACAAGCTGATCATTTGGCAATTTAACAAATACATTGGTGATAGCTTTATATGAATGAAAGAGACTGAGGGAACATATGATATGGTATGTTGCCCCAGTGTCCATAATCCCAATGTGATGTTTAACTGAGATTGAAAAATCGGATGATATATCCATCATTTTTGAAATGGAACTTGAACTTGTAGTTGTAAGATTGACTTGTGAATTAATGGATTTAGAGATATTTGGTTGATAAATAAGAGTAAGAAGCTTATGAATATGTTCTTGAGTAAGGGAGAATTAAACTATTATGGAGTTGTTTAAAAGCTCATGAGAGAAAGAAGAATCAATTGCTTGTTGAATATGCTGAGGGCCTTCTGCTTCTGGATTAGTAATTTGTATCTGATTAATAGAGTTTGCAGGAGTTGTAAATTCATGAGGTTGTGACCTATATCTTAGTTTGTATCAAGGTGGATACCTATGCTTCTTAAAGCATATGTCTACAATATGACCTTCCCAACCACAGTAAGTACAAACTAGCTTTCTAGAACCGGGACCAAAATTAGAGCCAAAGTTACTGAAATTGTTACTTCTTCTAGAATCAAAGCTTCCAAAATTATTGTATCTCCTTGTATTATTGTAATTATTAGCACTTTTGACTGCTAGAACTGTTGAATTAATCTTCACATTATTATCACTAGGAATTTCATAATTAAATTGTCTCTCTTGTTGAGTTACCAAAGCAAACACTTTATTTATAAGAGGAAGTGGATCCATAAACATGATTTGAGAATGAGCATTGGTATAATTATAATTTAGTGCTTTTAAGAAGCAAATGACATAATCGCTTTGTTGATAATCTCTAATTGTAGTGAGGGCATTACATTGAGGATCACATACACAATTTGGTACTGGTCTCAAATTAATCAATTCGTCCCAAAGAATATTTAAATGTGTATAATATTATGTTATTGATTATTTACCTTGTTTGCAGGCAAATATCTCCTCTTGAAGATCTAATATTCTAAAAGAATCTCCTAGAGAAAATTTGTCTCACAAATCCTTTTACACATTAATAGCGTTATCAAACCAAAATACACTTTGAGCTATTGAAGGTGACACAACATGAATAATCCAGGATAAAACCATGGTGTTGCACCTTTCCTATGCTGAGTAATTATGATTGTTTCCCGCTGGAACAATAATATTGCCATTAATGAACTTGAGTTTATTTTTTGACAAAAGAGCTATTTTCATGGATCGATACCATGAGTGATAATTTATTCCTGTTAAAACTAGTGATACAAGAACTAAACTAGGGTTTTCATTCACATGAAGATAATAGGGACTAAATGGATAATCTTCTAGTCTATTTGTTTAATTTTCCATGAGAAAAATCAAATCAAGAGAAAATCTAATTCTAAGAAAAAATGTTTGGAAATCAAGAAAAAATTCAAGGAAAAAAGAATTCTAAGAAAAGAAAATGTTTTTTGCTCTGATACCATGATAATAAATTGATTTGAGATGAAAATGAGAATCCACTTCATTAATATGTTAAAGTAGCTTATATACAGGTGAGCAGTAATAAATTGTAAAACTAACATAAGAAACAAAATAACAAAAATACAAAAATGTTTTTAATGCTATTAAACTAACTAAGTTATACTAATTAAGAGGATTGCCAGCTTACACTTTCTCATGAATTGCCAGCTTAGCACAGCTGCGTGTTATAATATGAAGATTTCAAATACAATTTTTCATCTCCCTTAATTATTCATTACAATATTTTTCTTTTTTGAAAAATTTAGTCTTGTTTCAGTCACTATAGTTTCTGGTTGGTAATTTAATTTTTGGAAATTAAATTATTGATGGGGAAAAAATAATTTATGAGCGATCTCTAAAAAAAGAAAAATTGAGATGGAGTTTCCATTTAACTTAATGAAAGCTAATAAAGAAAGCAATATCTCTTTAAATGCACTAAAGAAAGAAGTGAGGAGGATATAGGCAAGTATGTACGAATTGAAACCACATGCTCCTCAAATACAAAGGTATATGCAATGCTTCTCAAAAGTTATTTTTCTCATTTAGGATTTTTCTCAAAAAAAATCTATATATATAATAAAAAAATGAATTTAAAAGTAGTTTAAAAAATTTCTCGTCATATACCAAATAATTTTTTTTTTAAATTTAAATTTATATTAAGCCATCTCATCAAAATTTATATTTATATGAAATCATTTCATCAATTTTTTTTATGTCATTATATTTTTTTGTAAATTTCAATTAAAGTTTATATTTTATTAGTATATATATTGATGTGTTTTTTCTTGGCGTATATCAAATCCTAAGGCCACGACTAGGATCAGAGCTGAAGGTATAGGCAATTGAAAGATAGGTTACTCTGTTTTTGGGCTGTGGTTGTAAAAGCATGGAAAAGAGGAAAAAATAAGCATTAAAGGGCCAAATCATCAGTCCGATGTGAGTCTTCTAATGCTTAAGTCTGTAAATAAATCTTTAAAATAAATAATTGGAGAATTTGAGTAGGTTTAGAGTTTTAACATTGCTTTTTCGCCCTTTTGTCTTTGAGAGGAAAGCATGGGTACTTAAGATGAACTCCTACCTTAGGTTGAAGTGAGTGGGCAATATGGCCAAGTGGCTCTGGGCAAGGTAAAAGTTGCATGGATATTGTTAGGTAATGAGATGCTAGTATGGCTATCTATGGTGCCTTGGGCCTGCTGGTTGCTGACCTAACAACTTTTGGAGGCATGAGACTTGTTATTGGGTTTGTTTCACTCATAATCTCTCAACTTAAGTTTAATTATTTTATGGTTTTTTAACTTTAATTTATAATAGTAAAATCCTTCAACTTTAATTTTCAAAATATTTAATTACATTTTGGTCCCTGGTTTTCAAAATCTTTTTCATTTAGGTCCAATTTTTTTTTTTTTAATTTGTTAGTTTATGGATGAAATTTTCAGAGGAAATTCATTAGTCCCTAGAAGAGTGTATAAAGTAATAAAACACTTAGATTACAAAAAGAAAGGAACGCCCCTTGATACAGTGATAATATACTTGGGTTTGTGGAAGAATTAAGTATAGGGACGAGAAAATTAGAATTGATTCTATTTATAAAATGCTCCCTTAGAAAATAGTATAGCCCATGAATTTTGTGTTGCATCTAATATAATAGAATTTCTGAAAGGGCATTATCCTATATTTACTCAATTAGCCATTGTAGTTCAAGATACTCACTTAGTGACTTCTAGAACTTATAACTGGAGTGATAATCATGAAAATGATTATTTAATTTGGAAAAGATTGCACTTTAGAAAAATTGACTTTTTTTTTGCTCTTTGAGAAAATTCTCCAGGTTTAGATAATTGGATAACAATTTTAAAAAGACGAGAGAGAGTTGAAAATATACATAGTACTAGTAATTCTAGATAAATATGGGAAAATAAGATAAAGAATAAAATGTTAGCTCAAATCCTTTAACATTGACTTCATTTCAAAATATTCATAATAAAATGAGCCTTCTCCTTGAGTAGTTGCATGCAAAAAGAAACTTAGGCAATTCACCAGAATTAAGAAATGCCTTAGCAAAAGAAGTGGGAAAATTGGTGAATGAAAGGCTCGATGCAATTGAGCAAAAAAAAGCTTTGAAAAAAACCTATTAGCATATCAAAGCCTCTTTTTGAAAAAAAAAAAAAAAAATTTGCAATTAAGGAAAGACAAAATAGTTCCTTATATTGCTGACCTTGACATAAGAGCCGCTAAATAAAAGAGTAGCAAAGCAGCCAAATACCTTAGAAAATCTCTAGATCTAGTAGAAAAAACTCCTTTACACTTAAATGATAGAACATTTAATGAGTTTCTTGCTACAAAGAGGGTAGAATGTAAGCCTAATTATCCTCATAGGACAAAATCATAATTTCAACCTAGGGATAATCTATTAAGGCCAGTTATCACCCCGACAGATTTTCAAAATTTAGATTGTGAAAAGCACGTGTCTGAGAGAATAGATGAGTAGATTACCATGATTAGGTTTACAACTAAAGCAAGTAGCTACTCAACTAAGGCCACCTACGAACTTTGCAAAGCCACCATAATTGGCAATGCTAAAAAATTTTGGGATCACCTAGTAGTTCAAAACTCTATTAAAGATGAAATTAGAAAAGCAATTCTTGTATATGAGGTTCTAACTATCATCGTAGATGTCCTGAAAAGAGAATTTTGTGGTTTCTCAATTCCAACTGAGTCATTAGAAAGAGAACAATCTTTAATGGCATTGATGAAATTAAAGATATGTGACATATGTTATTTTGATAATTATGCATGTGAATTCCAAAAATATTATTATAATCTTGATCTTAATGCTCAAAATTACATGTCAACATTGTTTTTTGCTAAGCTCCCAGAACCATGGCCAAAGGTTGCAAAGAATGCCTATCAACTCCTCCTAAACGAAGAAAAAGTATTTGATGGATTAGGAGGTAAGATACAAGCAGTTAGGTATGACTTAAGAAAAGCATGTATTGAACTTCAAGTAAGAGAAGATGTAAAACGTCTTCCTTATTTAAATAAGAGTTGTTGCTCTTAGATTGAATATGTTTCTGGTAGGTACGGGTGTGCTACAACAAATGAGAAAGGAATAGGAAAAAGATCTGAAGCAGGATATTCTTCTTGTGATACAAAAAAGAAAAGGTTTAAAGGATATAGAAAAAGAAGAATATCAAAAAATGATAGAAGCAACAAAAAAAAAAAAGGTTTAATAAACCTTCTAGGTTTATTAGAAGGAGGACCAACCTTAAGGATAAGGACATAATAGAGGCCTTTAAGAAAAAATATGATAGAGCCCCTAAGTGTCCACAAGGAAAATCTTTAAGTAGTTGTTCTTGTTATTGGATTTGTGGTTCAAAAGATCACTGTTGCGACTTTGCGGTACTGCAAGTATACAGGTCGCGTGGCAAGTAACAGTGATGAGTAAGTATCGTTCCCACGAGGAAAGGGATATCAACGAATCACTCCTAATTATTGCTATTATTTGGAAAATAATAAGGTTTGGTGAATTTTTAGCAAACAAGTAAAAAATAAAAGTAAGATAATAAACTTGAAAGAGAAAATATGATTTGTAAAAACCAGGGTTAAGATTTCATCA
>CANXYC010210320.1:0-62264 GCA_948193065.1 Aleurites moluccanus | reverse complement strand
TGGTCACAGGTGCGACAAAGGGGTTGATGTGTCCCATTTTAATTACTTAAAAAATTTTATAAAATTTTTAAAAAATTATATTTTGATAGTGTTTGATGTAATGAATCTATTGATGTATTTTTTATACTAAACAAAAATCATCTGGATATCTAAAAATACATTATAAATGCGTTAAATCTAGACCGTTAAATATAATACATAAAATTTATAATGCATTTTTTCCTATCAAAATGATTTTTGTTTAGTATAAAAAATACATCAATAGATTCATTATATCAAACACTATCAAAATATAATTTTTTAAAAATTTTATAAAATTTTATAAAATTTTTTAAGTAATTAAAATGAGACACATGAAGAGCTGCTGTGTAAAAATACATAGCATTCCCCCTCAACTCGCGACAAAGTCAGTCGCAGCCTTAAAAAACTTCCGGTCACGAGCGTGACATTTTTCAGTCACAAGCGTAAAATTAATTTAAGAAATTCTAAAAACATTCAGTAGCTTCAAGATGAACAGTATCTCTCTAGTACCGAACGTGACATAAAAAAGTCACGGGTGCTACTAGGTGAAGTCGCGAGAGTGACAAGTTTATTCGCGGGCGTGAAATTAAAATGAGAATTTATCAAATCATCCAGTAGCCTCAGATGAATAGTGTATCTCCGGTAACGGGCACGACGCATGGAAGTCCCAAGCGCGACTGGAGAAATTCAAAGGCACGACTCTGAAAAACTGATAGATTTGCACATAGTCTGGAGTGATGCCAAATTCTGTATAAATTAGGAGAAGATATTAGGACAAGCCATATATGGATGAAAAGATATGAATGTCTAATTTTAAGAACAAAAATTGGATTGAGCATTGGACATTAGAAAATGAAGATATGAATTTTTGAATGAATTATAGTCAAGCTGCCAGACTAGGATAGAATAAATAGTGCAAATTGAAAATATTGCTGGGAAATATAAAAGAAGAATTTGAGCATGAAACTCTAGATGTCTAATTTCATATGGAAAAAGAATCAAGTCATTTTGAACTCTATAGAAGGAGAAATTGAAGAATTAGTGAAGCATACTTAAACTGTCTTTTAGATTTGAGCAATAAAATGTTATGATTTTTTAGGATATGAATGGACTATTTTGAAGTTGAATTAAACTACAAAGTTGTAGTAGACATCTCAAAGTTTCTAACGCAAAAAACAGTGCATGATTTGGAGTTGTATAACTCGAGATATAGTAAAATTAATCTACCACTATGGCTAAGACAAAAAGTCACGGGCGTGACTCAAAAATTGCGGGCATGACTGTCGCGATTCAAACAGCAAAACTAGCCGTTGAAAAGTATTGTAACAACTATATTTTGGTCCATAACTGCTATATTTGATCCAAAATTATAAATACAAGATAGTATGAAATTTAAACAGGTTAGAGAACTTGAAATTAACAAGAGATTAAGTGTTTGAGAGATTAAATCAAATTAATTCTTGTATTTAATTTAAATGAGCTAAAATTATTAAAGTACCTTTAATTGTGCTATTCTTTAAGTGTTGGAAAAATTCTTGTAAAGGGTTTTTTTTTTCTACTCTTTTGTAATTCTTATTGGGTTTGAGTGTGAGCCTTAAAAAACATTTGTATAGGTTTGAGTGTGAGTTTTTGAGAAAACACTTGTAAAGATTTTAGTGTGAGTTTTAGAAAACACTTGTATAAGTTTGAGTGTGAGCTTTTGAGAAAACACTTGTAAATATTTTAGTGTAAGCCTTGAAAACACTTGTAAGGTTTGAGTATGAATCTGTAAAATACTTGGGTTTGATCTTGCACCCGTAAAAGGACCGGTTAAGAGAATTCTCAAGTGTGATCTTAAAGAGTTGATGTAAGCAAGGTTGTCGAATCACTATAAATCCTTTGTGTTCTCTCTTCTTCCCTTTATTTTCTTCAATTAAAATTTTAATTTGTTGTTGATTCTGCAAATAACCAATTTACTCCTCCCTCTTGATTGCCAAAGAGACTAACACTTTAGGCAAAAAAGTATGGTTAGGTTGTAAAATCGATATGTCAAAGGATGTTCATGGGAGGAAAAAATTACACCAGTGGCAAAAAAAAGTTTGAACCTTATTATAAGAGAGAGTAAACATTGCACACTGCTACCTGACAGAAATGATGAGCATGAGGTGAAAAATAGAAATGTCAAGTTTGCTGTAAAACTTAATGAAAGAGTGTGTAGGTGTAAGTGGTGGGCGATAAGTGGTCTTCCTTGTAAGCATGTTGCAAGGGCTATAGGCCATAAAGGAGCTAATATTGAGGATTATTGTGATTCTTATTACAATGTCGAAACATATATTAAGGCATATAGTGGGATCATTCATCCAATGTCTAAGCAAGACTATGAACCTGATGATGATTTCCAAGTGATTTTGCCTCCTGAAAAAAAAAAAAAAAAAAAGAGACCTGGAAGACCTAAGAAGAATAGAGTCAGATAAGAAGGTGAATGAGAGACGTCTAAAAGAAGTGAAACAGTGAGATGCAAAAGATGTGGCGGTCTAGGTCACAACAAAAGAACTTGTTCCGCACCGGCATCTATGGTAATGATTTAAAACCTTATTGAGTTCATTTCATATAAATGCAGTGCATTATTTTAAATCTATTTGATTTATTCATAATACTTCTTTTGGAATAGCACCAAGTGCAAGAGGAAAAAGAAGAGGAAGAGGAGGGAGGACGACAAACAGACAAGATAGAATCATTCTAGAATCTCAGCAAAATAGGATAACACAAGCGACAATAAGCCAAGCTCAACAACAACCTTAAAAAGTATGAAAATATGTCAACAACAATATAGGAGAATTTTTGAATTCCTATAACTAATTTTTTTTTTTCTTGTTAATGGTTGTTAAAGTATATGTGTTTTTGCAAATATTTTGATAGAATTATATTTTTTGGATGATACACATGTAAAAGTCATTGACCACAGTAATTGATTTATTTTGGGCAGTATACAGGGTTATTCATTTTGTATGTATGTAATTAGTTAAATATTAACCACAGTAATATTTTGAGAGCCATATTTGATTGTAATTATGGTGAACATTAACCACAATTACTATAGTAATAAAATTATATCTACATTTAAAGTCTTATTGTAAATTTTAGGCATTTTTGCTATATTTTTCCAACAGGTCACTGTTATACGAGGCATGTTAAATATAAATTGTAGCTGTAAACATAAATATTATTATTTGAAAATATTATACTACAACATCCCTTTGCTAGAAAATATTATACTATTAAATCCTTATGTTTTAAACAAATTATACTATGTATAGTCCTCCGTTACATATGAAAATACTGGTCACCCAACTTACATTATATCAGTATTGTTTATCCAACTTAACCCTAAACCCAAGTTATCCAAAAACAACAGCATAAGAAGGTGTAGTTCCAAAACAATATTATATTCAGTAAAGTAAAATATATTGATAACTTTTATATTTTCACATTAATTAGCACAAATTATTCAAACAATCATTGTGCCTTCTTCCTCAACTGAAAAACAACTATAATTAAGACAATAAGTAAGAAAATCTTCAGTTTGCGTAACATATTCTCAAAATCTCGTAGCTTTTTCACTACTTTCTGATTTTCTTATTTCAGCATCTTCATTTCATTAACAATTTCATCAAGTTTCGTAGATATAACAAAGTCGTTGAAATTAGGGTTGTCAGCAGAATGACTGGTAGCAGAAGACCTCATAAGATTAGAACTTTCTGCAGAATGATTGGTAACCCTTTAACACAAATCCAAGAAAGTTTTACAAACTTCATCCGCACATGCATAATACAATCTATTCTTATTTTTGTAGGATTCAGAGATTCTAATTGCACACCTGTTGCCACAGCTATAGATCTTATTTAAGAATCTTCCTTCCCATCCATTTGCACTGCTTGAAGACATCTTCCTTTATAAAAAAAAAAAAATTTGAATTTCAAATCGCAACGCGAAAAAAAAAACACCCACATCAACCTTATTTTCAAATAACAAATACCCACATCAACCCATATTATCTAAAATCAGCCGAATTTAGGAGATGAAGCAAAAACCCCTTTGTTCTTAGCTTCTTTTTATTTTCTTTTTCTTTGTTCTCGTCAATTTCTTTTAATGATGAAAAAAAAATTCTCCAAAAAAGTTAACGTACTAATTTATAAAAACTATAAAGCGTGTTTTTGGTATTATTTAAAATATTTAAAATAATATTTAATTTTTATTTTTTTGATTAATAAAAAATAATATAATTTTAAAAATATAATTTTTTTTAATATAATATAATAAAATATAAAAATTTTATAATAATTATTTCTACATTCTACCAAAAATAGAGATTATCACTTGGTACTATCTATCGGTCCGGACACAGTAACAGAGGTAAAAGCATGTGAAAAAGGATATTCCACTTACCAAAAATAGTAATTATAATAAGAAATCCCTAGCCACCCACTCCACTCTCACTGTCTCACAGACTCACTACCGTTTCTCTCTCATCTACTTATTTCTCGTGTATACTTTTTTCTCTCCCTCACAATGGAAGACACCGGAGTAGTAACCGTCTATGGCAACGGCGCAATATATGAAACCACTAAAAAATCCCCATTCTCAGTCAAGGTGGGCCTTGCCCAGATGCTCCGCGGCGGTGTTATAATGGATGTTGTCAACGCCGAGCAAGCTCGCATCGCCGAGGAAGCCGGTGCCTGCGCTGTCATGGCCTTAGAGCGCGTTCCTGCCGATATCCGTGCTCAGGGCGGCGTTGCCCGCATGAGCGACCCGCAACTAATTAAAGAAATCAAACAATCCGTCACCATTCCTGTGATGGCCAAAGTCCGTATTGGCCATTTTGTAGAGGCCCAGATACTCGAAGCCATCGGTATCGATTATATCGACGAGAGCGAAGTTCTCACTCTGGCAGACGAAGAAAACCACATTAACAAACATAATTTCCGAATTCCTTTTGTCTGCGGTTGCAGGAATCTCGGAGAAGCCCTCCGCCGAATTCGGGAGGGAGCTGCGATGATCAGAACCAAAGGTGAGGCTGGCACCGGAAATGTTATCGAGGCGGTTAGGCACGTGAGATCTGTCATGGGAGACATAAGAGTCTTGAGGAACATGGATGACGATGAGGTCTTCACTTTCGCTAAGAAGATTGCGGCGCCTTATGATTTGGTGATGCAGACGAAGCAGCTAGGGAGGCTGCCAGTGGTGCAATTTGCAGCCGGCGGAGTGGCAACCCCAGCAGATGCAGCCTTGATGATGCAGCTGGGATGCGATGGAGTGTTTGTGGGTTCTGGCGTGTTTAAGAGTGGGGATCCAGCGAGGAGAGCTCGTGCAATTGTGCAGGCAGTGACACATTATAGTGATCCTGATGTTCTTGCAGAGGTGAGCTGTGGATTGGGTGAGGCTATGGTTGGAATTAATCTGAATGATGATAAGGTTGAAAGGTATGCCAATCGATCAGAGTAATATATATCACATTTGATGGAAGATATATGTAACCATGTACTGTTCCATTCTTGCTTTCTGCTTATTTGGCCCTTTAAAGTTCAGAGTTTGAACATTTTAAAAAATTATTTTTGTCTATTTGTTGGGTAGGTTATATAGCATTGATTCTATTATGTAATCTTGGAAATAATTGTTTTTTTATTTCAATTCTCATATTTTCAGTTGTGTGCAGTTGGAAACTGGAATATTTTCTTTTTAATCTAGTTATTGGTGGGAATAATGAGATTGCAATGGAGATAACTGAACACCATAAGGTTTACGAATTGCTCTATGTCCTATTATTTAGGCTTTTCCGTTGCAGTTTCATAACTATTTAGTATTTACATGCTGTTGCTGATTTATTTATTTATTTTTTATATGTTTTGAAAATTTTTTGGCTTGGTATAGGAAGTAAAATAGTAATCATAAGGTGCTTTAACTTCAAGTGTTTAGCAATCTTGATACCTTGTTTGTCTTTATTATTTTGTTTTGTCTTGGTAGGTAATTTTTCCTCATTGCTGCTATGCCCTTTAGTTGTTGTCATCAGTCTTCATATGACTCATTTGGTTTTGCCACATCTGAGTTTGATTTATAAAGCGGGTTACACAACATGGTTTTTTCCTGTTCACAAGATTGGTCTTATGTCTGTGTTTGCTAGTTATATTGTATATCTTCCTACCCTAATTCACATCTAATATATCCATTGATAAAGTGGCAGGTAGGTTAAGCACTTGAATTGCTTAATTTACATGGCTCTCCACAGGCTGCATTTTCAAATTTTTGGATTATAGATTGTAAATCAGTGATTTAGGCCACTGATTTAACTACTTTGATTCTTTGTAAGTGCAGTTAAAAATGGTATTAGATTGCATACAAGGATGCTGATTTTAGATGTAGATCTTTATTGATGTTACGGTGAATCCCATATCAATATCTGTGAATAGTCTTTCTTACAGGGAACCATGTGCATTTTTTCAAGTAAATAAATGATTGGTTTAATCCCATGCTGCAAGCAGTAGATAATGTAGGCATTGTTTGTTTTAAGGATTATTCAGTTTCTATTTAGCCAGTTGGATATTCCAAAGCATATAATCCCTCCCAAGGAATCTTCTTGTATCTTGTAATATGCATTACTTAGTAAGAACTATAAAAATAAAAATAAAAATAAAAACAAGATCCTGTTGTATCAAGTCCACTTTTCTAATAATAGACAGTAAAATGGTCTTATGTGTTATGATTGTTGAATTAAGCTTGATTTAATTTGTGTTCTGCACTATTGCAACTTCATTCATCTGAGATTGAACTTTGTTATTCATTTGTCTGTTTGGGATTTAGTTAAAATGTTCTAAAATATTATTTTTTGTGCATTTTTATCTGAAGCTTACTGTTCTATTTTATTTTATCCTCTTTAAGGTGACTGATATTGGTATGGGTTCTGATTTAGAACGCAGTTGAAACAACTCATGCAGGGATAGAGTAGTGCTAATATATAGTGACTTGCTTTGCATAGTTGGTCAGCTATTTTACATTCATGTCCCACTTTAAATAGAGAAAATATTTAAAACAAGGGAAGTTTTAGTCTTTGAACTTAGAAATTTTTGTCTTTATGCATAATTAGATACTGCATTGAGCACTTATGTATTCTGAATCAATTTCCTATTAGCATACGAGTAATCATCCCTTTGAGACAGAGACCTTAAGTAAGCTGATTTTGAGATGCAAATGTCAATTGTGCTTGAAGCCTCATGAAGCCCAACTAGAGCATGTAGTATTGGGCATGCTCCTGGTAGAGATACAATCTATGATTGGATTATGATAATTTAGTTGGTATCATTGGATTAGTAGTTGAGTGACCAAGTTGGAACAAAAATCAAATGATGAAACTTGACAATGCTTTCCCTCGAGAATTATCAAAATCCAGTAATCATAAACTCTTCGGCTAAGCCGAGTGGGACAGATTTATTTGGGACCTCACGGAGGATTGCCTAATGGATTTTCTTATTCTTTTTCTTTTGAGATCTCTAAAATTGGGCCTTTTAATAGATTTTTATTGCTTTAAATCAAGTGGAAGACTGGAAGTGGTGCATAAAAATGGATGTTTATGAATAAAAATAAATACTAATATCTATGAACAAATTTAACTATTTGTGAAATCATGAATATAAATAGTTTTTTCCTATCACAGCAGCATTTTTCACCCTTTTTTTTTTTTTATCCAAAACAGAGTGGCAGCGCTGAACATTTTTGTGAGGAGTAGTTGAACATTTCACTGCCGACTGAGAAAAGCTTCGATTAATTTTTGTGTTTCTTTTTAAAGTAAATGTAAAAATGATTCTGTGATTTCTTTAAAAAATGAGAAAATTTCTACCTTCGTCAATCCACCCACATTTTTTTAGATGATTTTCCTCCACCAGCAAATCTAATTAAAATATTATCTCAGAATAAAACTGTGATAGAATTATCAAGGGTATTAAAATTCAGGATAAATAGACTCAATAGACCTTCTTTGCTATGGAGGTATTTGGAAAGAGGGTATAATTTGAAAGAAATTCTGTTTTGAAAATAGAGTTTTTAAAAAAATTATTATGTTTTAGCTTAATTTTTTTTTTTTTTATTTTTAAGTTTTAAAACAGCGTTTCAAATTAATCACTCAAATACTAAAAAAAAATCATTTAACATTTTTTTAAATTTCAAAAGGGATTAAGTAAATCCAAAACATCCAAATCCACCGCTTGCCATCTCTGTCTCTAGTTCTCTACTTCACTTGCGTTCACTGGAGTGAACTTATTTCATGATTTCACAAAGAGTAGTAACATCTTCAGGCAGAATTCCGCACCACTTACAACAATTCTGCTGAAATACTCTTGAAAGAGCCCAAGTAGTGTTTTGCCTTGCACATATATTTTATACAGCAAAATGCATATGAAAATTGCAGTTCCATCTCTAACATCCTTCATAACATTCTGAAAGACACCGTAGACTATGTGGGGAAACAACATCAAACATGACATATTTTTAAGTTAATCATGACATGCAATCTATAATAGAAGTTGATATATATAAATGCAAACTGCATTTTAATATGCTTACATGGTAATATTATTCCCACTAACCAAGGATGTGTTTTAATAAATTATTACTGAGCACTCTCGGTCTTGCATGGGATATCAGTACAGCGACAAACAGGTCTACCAGCTGCTTCCCAGCCATTGAAGCCACGCTCCAAAACCAAAATGTTTTTGATCCCTGCATCTTCTTTCATCTCCTCAAGGTAATTGGCAAATCTTCGAGCACAAGTTGGGCCACGAACCTGCAGAAAAATCATCCATTATTTTTTTAAATATTTCAATAAGTTCAGATTCTGGTGTGACAAAAATATTAGAAAAACTAAGCAGGGAGCTATTTCCCAAAATTTCCAAATTTATCAGTAAAAGCTGGTACTTTACAGAGCTTGTTAAACTGACCATTTAGCTCTACTAGATTATCAACATGAGGGAGCAAGCATCTGAAATAAACTCACAATTCTGCTGGTGAAATAATTGCATTTTGTAAAAGCAGTTAAATGATTTCCCATCCCATAAAGAGTAAATATATAATTCAAAACCAACTCAATATCTCTTCTTGCATAAGCATGGCCTTTCCAGATAAGATCTTGCTAGACATCATGCTATACATATGAATTTGTGCAAGGAGAAGACTCTTTTTAAGAAACTAATTGCCTTTGGCTTTCCCATAATGGAATGCTCTAAAAGGATTATCATCAGCATAAGATTTTCCTTTACCAATAAAAAAAATTATGAAAATAAGCTGCTGGAATATAGGTAAGTATACAAAGGAGTGCACAAGATGAACCACTCATCAGACCAATAACAAATGCCTAAAGAGCAAAGGAAAGGAAAGCAATCATATTTGAAAGCAGCGCACACAATTAACATAAATGAACATCTTAAAGTTCATGCACATGCTACTCATAAATGAAAATAAAAATCCTATTGTTATGCTCTGATCACAGGCACAACTCTTGGCTCAAAGGAGCCAGCCCGCCTAACAAAATCACTTCTCCACCAAACTTGGTGAATAAAAGCTTGAAAACACAGGTTTCTACTATCATTTTATACTCAAGGGCCTACCTCTGTATATATGACCAACTTATTATGCAAAGAGTGGGAAGTTCATCATGCTCCTATTCCTACTTAATTTGACTAGTCGTGCAAATAGTTCTTTTAATTAGAACAAACCTAACAGAGACTGATAGCAGCAATAGGCTAAAAACTATCAGTTAAATCTCGACCATCTATTTGTCACAGGTAATGCATTAAACAACTTGAAACAATTTGAAGCCTCAACTATACTCTTGTATGCATTCAGACACCTTCAATTAAACAAGCAAGTCTACCCAACTAAGACTGTAATTTCTCAATGCAATTACATGAACTGCTGAAGTTTACCCATTTAGTAACCAACAGCAATTACCCAAACTGCACTTGCATACATATCCAACCAAGGTGATTAATAAATCAAATAAAATATGTGTTTGTTATCTAATGAAGAGAAGATTCAGGGCAATCAACACTGAAGCTAAGGAAAATTCGCTAAGAATCTCCACACAAATTTATAATAAATGATTTATTTGCAGCTAGATTCCATGGGAAATTCATAAATCCTTAATCAGATTAAGGTAATTGTTTGATGAGCATATTAAAGTCTAGAAATTTTAACAATTAATATAGCTGAAGGGTTTTAAATACGAAAATCACTTCTGAAATGCCATCATAAAAACAAAATTGATCAAGAATAGAACCCAAGAAAGGATTTAATTGGATAAAAGAAAGAAAAAACCACAAACCTGGCTCAAAGCGCAATGAAAAACAAGGGTATCTTTTCCTTTGACTAGGTGAATGAGATGAGAGATCCTATTAGTGAAGGTGTCACTCGCGTAGTGCAGTGACCCAGCAATATGCCCATCATAACTCCTCTCATCGTCCCTTTGAAAATCCCAGAAAAGAAAAGGATGCAATTAGATCGAATCAAGAAAACTAATTAGAAACAACAAGAAAAGAAAGGGGTGATCTTACCTGACATCGATAATGGCAATATTGGGGCGGCGTTTGATGGTGAGAAGCTCAGAGCCCGTTATGTATGAGATGCTGCGAGACATTGCCTTCTGTCTGTTCTTAATTCGTTCTTCTCAGCCCGTTGAGAGATGCTTTCGATTTTGATTTTGACGGTGCTAAAAATCTTAACTATTCAACGATTAGTCGTTTCAAACTACCGAATGGATTAAATTGAATTAGATAGATGAAATTAAATTTAAAATAATAATTTTATAATTTATTTAATTTAATTTTAAAAATAAAATAAATTAAAAGTTAAATTTAATTTATAATTTAATTTTTTTTTTAATTTTAAATTCAACCAAATCGAAATTATATATATAATTAAATATATTTTAATTTTATTTGATACAAAATCACATATTTTTTAACTTAATATTAATTTAAAATTTAAAAAAATACTATCCATAAAAATTAATTAAAAAAAAAATATAAATTTTAAGTGCGTTAATTAATAGAATAAAAAGTTTTAAATTGTATGATATTGAATTATTTTTGAATTTTTTTATTATTGATATTTTATTAGTATTTTTTTAAAATTTATAATAAAATAATAACAATTTATAAACAAAAATTTTTATTTAAAACCGACAAACTGAAAATATTCAAACCGAATCAAATCAAATTAAAATTGACGATTTAACTATAATGATAATTTAATTTAATTTAAAAATTTTTCAAATAAAAAATATTAATTTAATTTGATAATAATTCTTGAAAGCGATTACATAAATAAATAAAAATATAAATATTTGTCCAAGTTCTCTCTTATTTTTCTTTGTTTTTTTTTATTACATTCTCTTTAAAATAAAATAAAATTTTTTATTTTTATTTTATTTTTGTTATTGAATAAAATAATTCATTATAAGCAGCGTATGTTAGATTAATGCATAAAACAATGTCAGATTAACGCATTAAAACAATAATTGGGTTCCTGAGAATATAAATTTATGTATCTGTCTCGTCTATTAAACAATGAAATGAATTTCAATATGCAAATAATGTAGCGTATAGAATTTTATCCATGTTGATGCCAAAAGAGATTAGTGTTTCTTTTATTTATGGGTAAATTTCATTTATAATACTTGAATTATTAGCTCATTTCCATTATCATTCTTTAACTCAATTTCGTTACTTAAAAATCATTCTTTAATTCAATTTCATTACTTAAAAATCAATCAATTTTCAATTACAGCCCTATAAAAATATTTAGGCTCAATTTTCATCAAAAATATCCAACTCACCATTGTTAAAGTGCATATGAGCCACATGAACACACACAGCTTCCCAGAATAGCATAAAAGCCATAGTATGTGACTCGTAACCCTATTCCATCTCTCTCTCACTCTTAAAGACCTACCCTTTTTCATCATCTGCTTCAGCGATTACACCCTCCTTTTCTTCTTCTTTTCGTTCTGTTTCTTTTCCCAGTTAAAGTCTCATGTAGGAGTAGTCATCCAATATGAGGAATTTTGTTCCAATTTGGTAAGTTTTTCTATTAATTTTCACTTGATTCTCACTAGAAAGATATTGAAATTTGTTTATTTTCCAAAATTGTATCTCTACTCTTAGTTCCTAATTTAGCTATGCATTTTTTACCCAATTATAACTTAATATTGAATCTCCGTTAAATTTCCAGATTTCATGTATGTTGAATCACTGCTCTGAATTGATGGTAGTGTTTGGAATGGATTTTGTTTGGAAGGAAGTAGTGCGTCAGGTGATTCAAATATATATAACAAAAATGGAATCATGCAATGGCCAGCTGAGGAACTTTGGATGAAGTATCAATATATTTCAGATTTCTATATTGCACTTGCTTATTTCTCCGTTCCTTTAGAGCTCATCTCCATTGTTAAGAAATTTGCTGTGTCTCCATGTAGATGGGTGCTTGTTCAGTTTGGTGCTTTTATAGGTCTGTATGGGATAACCACCTTATTAACTTATGGACTTTTACTATGCATTCTCTAACTGTGGCCCTTGTGATGCCCACAACGAAAGTCTTATGCTTGTGCACATTATTCCTCATCTTTTGTGTGTTAAGACTAGAGAACTATTTTTGAAAAACAAGGCTGCGGAGCTGAATAGAGAGATAGGTTCGATCCGCACGCAGGAAGAAACAGAAGGCATGTTAGAATGTTGACTCATAAGATCAGAAGCACACTCGAGATAGATTTTGGGAGAGGAAAGAAGATCAGTGGAAAAATCATAATCAGTCATGGCTTCAAAGATAATCAAGATCAAGATGAATATCAAAATCAAAAATCTTCTATAAATTTCCTTTTTTTTTTTTTTTTTTTTTTGAAATGAAAGATCATTAATTATTATTATTATTATTAATATGACTATTAACGTTATTATTATGGCATATTCATGTTTGTTAATGATATTTCTTTCTAAGCGCTGAATCATAAAATTCTATTAGGAAAGCGAAATTAATATAATAGTAAATTGGAGGAATAATTAAAAAATTTATACATATAAATATTTTTAAAATTTTAGGAGATCAGGTTCCCCTAATCCCTGTTGATTATGTCCTTTTTGTGTGTGTGTGTGTTTGTGTTTTAAGAGATTTAAAAATGGTAATGATATGTAAATGTAAATTAGAAGAAATTTTATGATTTTTACGTCATTTTGAGAGACTGAGTGGACTTATATGGCTCTTCTAACATGTTATATAAATTTACCATTAATGTTTTTTTAATTAGAAAAATTGAATATAGACATTTTTACGTGTCTGTTAATGAAAATCTGTTAGATTTTAAGTAATAAATAAAATTGGGTGGAAGGACAATAACATAAATTAGGTAATAATCCAACAAAGACCACCGAATTAACCTCAAAAAGTAGATACCAGTCCACAACAACAAGCAAATCTAAACTCAAAACCACAACTTGTCAATATTACAAATATTTTTTTTAGCAACCCAACCCAACCAAATTATACATATATATATAAAAAAACGAATCTAGGATTTTTGGAAAGATATGACACCCATTCTGACGAAAAAATTTTAAAAAAAATTATTATAATAATGAAATAAATTTATTTAAAAATAAAAAATATTGAAATAATAAAAAATATATTTAAATTAGAAATAATAAAAAAAATTATTATATTATCATTGAAATAAATGAAGGAATTAAAAAAGAAAAAGAAATAAAATTAAGTAAAATTGAAAAGAAAATTAAGGAAAAAATAAAAAGTGAAAGAAAATAAAATAAAATAATATTTTATTAAGAATAAGAGAATTAATTTTTTAAATAGATGGACTATTTTATTAAATTTAGTAAATTTCGAGGACTAAATAATAATTTATCTTAAAAAAATTTTAAAATTAAAGTTGTAAAAAAGGAAAAAAGAAAAGAAAATGAGATTAAATAATAATTTATTGAAGACTAAAAAATTAATTTTTAAAATAAAATAAATATTTTATTAATTTTATAAATTTTAGGGCTAAAATTTAATTTTACATATAAAATTTTAAAAAATGAAGGGTGGGCACATTCCCGTCTGCATCTGTTTCTCTTCCTTATATATTATTATTATTATTATTATTATTATAATTAAATATATTTGATTTTATTTTATAAGCACTCACATATATTTTTTTAATCTAATATTAATTTAAATTTTTTTAAAAAATATCATTCATGAAAATTAATTAAAAAAAAGAGTCTAATTATTGAAGAAAGAGTCTAATTATTAGGAAAATATAAGTTTTTAATATGTTAATTAATAAAATAGATAAGTTTTGTATTGTACATTGAACTATTTTCGAGATTTTTTTTATCATCGACACTTTATCGGTATTTTTTCTTAAATTTATAATAAAATAATAACGATTTATAATAATAATGAAATTGAATCAAACTGAAACTAAATCAATAATTTGATTATAATAATAATTTATTTTGATTTAAAAAAATTTCAAACTTAAAAAATTAATTTAATTTAATAAACATCTTTTAAACTGATTAAACCACATTGATACCACCTTTATCTATAAAGAAGTTAATAACAACGCATATTCGCTAACTCATTTCAACTTGATGATTCTAGTTAGTATATAGTTTTTTTAAGAGCCCTTTTAGGAAATGAATAGTTTTTTTTTTCATGATATTTATAGGGTGTCTTATCCTAAATTATGACTTTTGTAGTTGTTTTTATTATTCCTCAGTATATATATAAAAAAAAAAAGCATTTTCTGTTTTTTTTCCAATGCACGATCAATTAATATTTAAATAAAAGTACTACATAAAACACGAATAACATTGTAGTTAAAATCGAGTAACGATTAGTGAATAAAGAAAGAAAAAGAGCGGGAAGGTCAAAGCATTGAACAAAAATAAGAAAACAAAACACAACCATAGGGAGAGAGAGTTTTGAGTTCTTGTTAGCTTGAAAATCCTATTTAACAACAAGCATCTAATCTCACTCTTACAATTTTCAATTTTCGAAACTAAATGGAGAATTATAGAATGTGTGTTTGTTTCATCAGAAAATTTCAAGTGACGGACCTCGGACCTCTGTCTGACGTCAAAGATGCCTTTCAAAAGTATTCTCAAAGTGGGACTCACATGACTGCTAAACAACTCCGCCGTTTCTTAGTCGATGTTCAGGGTGATGGCAGCACGTCCATCTCAGACTCCGAGGAGATCATCGAACAGATTTTGCATAAAAGACATCACATTGCTAAGTTTACTAGGCATACTCTCACTCTTGAAGATTTTTACCATTATTTGTTCTCTATAGATCTCAATCCCTCCATTATAGAAAATGAGATATTTCTTCTTATTATTATTATCTGTCAATGATCTAGAAATATATATATTTTGTTTTAGGATTATTTGAAAAAATCAATAAATGATGGAGTTTGATAGGTAAAATCAACTGATGAGAATATGGAATCTTAGCCTTAATCAAGTCTTAATTCCACTAATTGCAAAAATTAGTACTTTTTTAAGTTTAAAACTTGAAATTGAATCTTTCTCTTTTCTTAGGTTCACCAGGATATGACAAAATCACCGTCCCATTATTTCATATTTACTGGACACAATTCCTATCTAACAGGAAACCAACTCAGTAGCGATTGCAGTCATATCTGTAAAGAAGAAGTCAAGATTAAAGAACAAGTCAATACTCTAGCCACATCAGCACTTAAGCCACATCGGCATTGAAGTGGTTAAGAAGTTGTTATGAGTTATTTATTCATTAGTTAGCTTGTAACATAATCGGTTTTGGTTAAATTCCAGCACGTGTTTTTGGCTGTGTACAGATAGCTTTCTTTAGCTAAGTAGACTTAGTTCTTTTATCTTTTGTATGTATAAGTTGTTATTGTATCAAACAAAAAACATATTATTTTTTATTCAATTTCAGTTTACTTGATTCTTTTCTCTTCTGTTATGGTATCAGAGCACAAGGCTCAAGATCCAGATTATTTGTTTCTCTAGAAATTCGTTCATTTGGTCCTTTTCAACTCAAACCTTTACCAAAAGCTTTTTGTTTCTTCAATGGTGAAAAATTCTTCAACTAATGCTTCTTCATCAAATCTCTCTCTAAATTGTTCAACTCCAAATCCTCTTGAAGATCCTTCTTCACCATATTTTCTTCATCACTTAGAAAATCATGGATCAGTCATTATTTCACCATAACTCACTTCCATGAACTTTGCCATGGAAAAGATCCTTTTTACTTATTGTGTCAATCAGAAACAAGCAAGGTTTCCCGGATGGTAGCCTTCCTAAGCCTGCAGCAGATAACCTTTTTCACTTACCATGGATCCGTTGCAATAATTTGATGATTGCATGGCTTTTGCATTTGATTTCTACTCCAATAGCCTCAACAGTGTTCTTTATTAATAATGCTAGTGAGAATTGGGAAAAGCTCAACCAGAGGTTCTCACAACCTGACGATTCTTGCATCTATCAACTACAACTTCAACTTAGCACTATCACACAAGGTACTAAAACTGTGGATAGCTATTTCACTGAATTGAATGGGATATGGGAAGAGTTAAGGAATTATACACGTTTACCCCATTGTTCTTATGGTAATTGTAATCAAGCTTGCTTCCAAATCTATTCAGATCGTCAATAAAAGGATTGTGTGCTCTAATTTCTTAATGGTTTAAATGAGAATTTTTCTACTTTGAGGTCCCAAATTATTTTGTTAAAACCATTCCCAACCCCAGATCAAGCCTATAACATGATAATAAGTGAGGAAAATCAGAGATCCTTGCACCTGCAAACACAAAATTTCAGTCATAGTTAGAAGGAACAAGTCAGATTTGGTATGCACTCACTGTGGTAAACCAGGGCATATTAACGAGAATTGTTACAAGTTGATTGGATTCCCAGCCAATTTTAAGTTCACTAAGCCAAGGATTGGTCCTAATCCTTGGCATTCTTCTGTTCATCAAGTGGCCATTCTAGACAAAGAAGAAAATGTTAGTTCAGTGATCATACCACCATTTCAACTTTCTCCAAATCAAGTCCAAAAGCTTATGGTTTTCATAGATTCTCAAAGCAATAGTCAAACAATCACTCATTCTCTGTACAATTCTGAAGCTCATCTCACTAACGCTGCAGGTATAATCCCAGTATTTTCTGCTTCAAGATTGAATATGATTCATCAAACAACAACAACTAAAAGGATCAAATCAGTGCCTTGGATAATTGACATAGGGGCTACTGATCACATAGCTAATTATGTGGAAATGTTCATTCAAAGTATACCTGTGTTTGGATGTTTTGTAAGACTGCCTAATGGTTCTAAAGCATCAGTCACTCACATTGGAACAATTGTTCTTAATACTCATCTTACTTTACACAATGTTCTGTGCATTCCCTCCTTTAACTTTAATCTGCTTTCTGTAAGCAAACTCACCATTAAACAAAACATTTGTCTCATTTTCTTTTGCAATTGTTGCTTTATCCAGATCCTCTCACCATGGATCACGATTGGATTGGCTAAGGTATAAAAAGGTCTCTATATCCTAGAGCAAAGTTCAACCCTTAACAATAAAGTTACTTCTAGCATCTTTAATTGTTCATATGTTTCTTCTACAAATAGTGTGTCCAATGAAATATGGCATCACAAGTTAGGTCATATTTCATTGTCCAATTTCCCTTCATTACATTTCTTGCTTTCTCCCAACAATAAAGCCTCTAATGACCCTTGTATGATATGTCCTAGAGCTAAAATGAAAGGATTACCCTTTCCTGAGTCAAGCACTTCTGTTTCTGCTTTGTTTCAACTTGTACATATGGATGTCTGGGGTCCATATTCTCAGGCTGAGCTCAATAAAAATCACTATTTTTTATCTATTGTGGATGAATACTCCAAATGCACATGGGTTTTCCTTTTAAAACACAAGTCAGAGTTTTCACATTGGATACAACATTTTTGTGTTATGGTTTCAAATCAATTTCATACTATTGTTCAAATTATTCGAACTAATCAAGGTGCAAAGTTCCATTTGCCTAGCTTTTACCAGTCAAAAGGAATTATTCATCAGAGTACATGTGCCTACACACCTCAACAGAATGGCACTGTTGAGAAAAAGCATCAACACATTTTAAATGTGGCTAGGTCAGTACTATTTCATGTTAATTTACCATTGAGATTCTGGGGAGATGCAGTCATGTCAACAGGATACCTCATAAACAAAACTCCTACTCCTTTGTTATATGATAGATCACCTTATGAAATCTTGTTTCAAAGACCACCTTCTTATCAATTTCTCAAATCCTTTGGCTGCTTATGTTTTACAACAAATGTAGTTGGCCATGAAACCAAGTTTGATGACAGAGGCAGGAGGTGAATTTTCTTATGCTATCCTAATGGCACCAAAGGATATCAACTATATGATCTAACTTCTCATGCATGTTTCATATCCAGAGATGTCATGTTTTATGAAGATATATTCCCTTTTCATAAACAGTCTCAAGAGTCACTCTTTGATAGCCACTGTTCTTCTCCTATTTTGCCTACTGTACCCTCAAACCTTTCAAATATTCTTTTTAATTCCCATATTCCAATCTCTCAATCTGAATTCACTTCAACTTCATTTTCAAACTCACCTTTTGAATCATTAGCTTCATTTATTCCTATTAGTTCAGACACTCCAGTAGCCTCACCACTTAACAGTACAAATCCTAGTTCATCACATACTCCATCTATTCCACTCATTTTAGCTCATGACCCATCCATTTCAACTCTCTCACCCTCTTTACCAACTAATCATCCCATATATGCTCCACCAAATCTTAGGAAAAGTCAAAGAATATCTAAAATCCCCTCATATTTTCAAGACTTTCATCACAACATCATTAAATCTCCTCCCACTTCTCATGCTTCTACTGTTATATATCCCCTGTCCAATTATATTTCCTATGACCACTTATCTCCTTCCTATACCCACTTTGCCTTAACTATTGCTTCTCAACCACCTAACCCACTCACATATGTACAAGCAATTCAACATGCTCAGTGGCAGTCTGCTATGACAGCTGAATTGCAAGCCCTTATACAAAATCATACATGGACTATAGTCCCTTTGCCTCCCAACAAAACTCCAATAGGATTCAAATGGGTGTACAAGACCAAATACCTTTCAGATGGCAGTCTTGACAAGCACAAGGCTAGGTTGGTGGCCAAAGGGTATACTCAAAAGTTTGGATTTGACTATGAGGAGACTTTCAATCCAGTAGTCAAGCATACCACAGTGAGAATGTTTTTAGCATTGGCTGCTGTTAAGGGCTGACATTTGGTACAATTGGATATCAACAATGCCTTCCTTAATGGTGACTTAGAAGAGAAAGGATATATGAACATTCCTAAAAGCTACCAATTTCAGGGGGAGACTGCATTGGAAACTGGTGTAGCAGACAATACAGTAAGCAAGGGTAAAACTGCTAAATCTAATCCAATGGCTACTGATATACAAATAACTGCTGCTGGTGCATCTATAAATGGGAAGCAAAAGCTTGTGTGCATATTGAACAAGTCCTTGTATAGACTTAAGAAAGCATCAAGGCAATGGAATTCCAAGATTACAAAGTGCTTGCTTGCATTGGTTTTAAGCATTCAAAATCCAATTATTCCTTGTTCTTTAAAAATACAAGTTCTGGTTTCATTATTCTACTCTTATATGTTGATGATATAGCTATTGCAAGTAATAGCAGAGACTTAATTGCAAAATTAAAAAATGTGTTAAGTTTCAATTTTAAGTTGAAGGACTTAGGGCAATTGAGATACTTCCTAAGGCTAGAAGTAGCTAGAACATTAGATGGATATTCATTAAATCAGAGGAAGTATACACTGGAACTCTTGGAAGAAACTGGTTTTCTTGCCTCAAAACCTTTAAGGTACACCTATAGAAGCAAACCATGGTTTGGTATATGATGATGAACACCTGTTGCAAAATCCTCTTGTATACAAAAGGCTAGTAGGGATGCTTATGTATTTAACTCTGTCAAGACCATACATTGCTTATACTATACAAATCTTGACACAGTTCATAGACAGACCAACAGAGTTACATTTAGCAGCTGCACATAAGTTACTCAGGTACTTAAAAGCCTCTCCTGGATAAGGTATATTCTTCTCATCAAAATCTGAGGTTCAATTGGAAGCTTATTATAACAGTGATTGGGGTGCATGTAAAGAAACCAGGAGCTCTCACTGGTTTCTACGTTTTCTTAGGAAAGTCACTAATCAGTTGGAAGTCAAAGAAGCAAAACATTGTTTCAAGGAGCTCAGCAAAAGTTGAGTATAGAGCTATGGCTACTGCTTCCAGTGAGTTGGTTTGGTTAATACAGCTTTTACATGATTTCAATGAAAAACACAAGCTTTCAGCAATTTTGCATTGTGATAATGTTGCAACCATGCATATTGCCAAAAGCCATGTATTCCATGAGAGGACCAAGCACATAGAAATAGATTGTCACTTTGTAAGAGAGAAGATTTCAGCTAGGTTAATCAGTTTGGTATATGTAAAGACAACAAAACAAATTGCTGACTTGTTGACAAAGGGCATGCATCCTGGACAACATAACTATTTGATCAGCAAGATGAGCATAATGAACATATATGCTCATCTTGAGGGGGAGTGTAAAGAAGAAGTCAAGATTAAAGAACAAGTCAACACTCTAGCTACATTAGCACTTAAGCCATATTAGCATTAAAGTGGTTAAAGAAGTTGTTATGAGTTATTTATTCATTAGTTAGCTTGTAACAGAATCGATTTTGGTTAAATTCTAGCACGTGTTTTTTGTTGTGTTCAGATAGCTTTCTTTAGTTAAGTAAACTTAGTTCTTTTATCTTTTGTATATATAAGTTGTTACTGTATCAAACAAAGACATATTCATTTTCTATTCAATTTCAATTTACTTGTTCCTCTCTCTTCTGTTAATATCCCAATCATAAGTGCGTTGAAGAGAGGGGTTAGGGTTATAGAACTTGATTTATGGCCTAATTCCAACAAGGAAGGTATTTAAATTTGTTTTATTTGCAATTAGACTCTTCTTGTCTATATTTATATCTATTTGTTACTTTATTTTGGGTATTGATTTTTATCCCTCTCTTTTTATCATATTTAACTCCTAAAATTTGATAAATTTATCCAATTTCCAATCATCAATCGAGATTAATATGGCCTTCTTCTTCTAATTCAACCCACATCGTGATTTTAACGAAGATTTGTACAATTGAATGGGAACTTTGAAATTTATATTTTGATCTCCTGACTTTCTTTTGCTGACATTTAAACAATTGAATGTAGGACCCTAACAACTCTAGTGGAATTCATTAGGGGCTTGAAATCCATAAAAGAATATGCCATTCCATTCTCTCAATATCTTGCCATAATAACTCTTGAAGACCACCTTACCCTATATCTTCAAGCTAAAGTAGCGCAGTTATTGTTTCATTTCCTCATTTTGAATTTCAGAGTTTAGACACACTTTTTCTTCTTCAATTATATTTTACTGATATCAAATGTTTTTGCTTTTAGATGATTACTGAAACATTTAAGGACATGATATTTTGTCTTAATCTTGAACATGAGTGTTTAGAAGAGTTCCCATCTCCAGAAAATTTAAAACACCATATAATTATTTCAACTAAACCTCCCAGGAATTATAAAAAATCTAAAAGTGTCAAGAGCAAAGAAAGCAAATCTAAGAAGGAAAAGGATTTTGATGGTGATACATAGGGAAAGGAGCCATTGGACCTTATATCTGATCAAGAAGATAGTGACTCGGTGCTTTGAGAAATGAATTTCACCTCTTTTAACTACATCCTGAGTGAACATATACATTCTATGGTACTAATTTCTTTACATTTGGTGTACTTGCTTGTAGAGTGATAGTGATATAGGTGAAGATAGTGATAATGAATCAAACCGCGAAGTAAAGACATACAAGCGTCTAATTGCCATTCATGCTGGAAAACCTAAAGGTGGGTTAAAGGACACACTAAAAGTTGATCCCAATAAAGTTAAACACCTTAGTTTGAATGAGAAAGCACTAGAAAAAGCTACTGAAAGTCATGCAACATATGTAAAAAGGTAATTATTCATATCAAAATCATGATTTTATGCTTAAAAATTGTTTTATTATTTCCAATCACTGACTCTATCACTTGCAATCTCTATGTGCAAGATTCAATCAGAAAAATATCTTAAGGGTGTATCCAAAAGGCACTCGATTTGATTCTTCCAACTACAAGCCACTAATGGCTTGGATGCATGGAGCTCAAATGGTTGCATTCAATATGCAGGTTTGATTTAATGTTCTTTCTTGTAATTGCTAAGATGCAACAAAACTTAATAGTCTTGGCATAATGATATTCTACTTCTCACATCTGAAAAAATAGTAAAAGTTCACAATGTGGTAATGACCAATAGATAACATTTAATGAGGTTTTTTTTCTTGTTTCCTCCATTATCCAAAAAAAAAAAAGTATGCATGCTAAATTCTTTTAATTTAGTGTTTCATCTTTAGTTTAACAATGCAATATACGATTAATAATGCAATATACGAAGTCAGATGAAAAGGTGATGGAAATTAACAAGATTTGGTATTTCCTATATTTGTATTTGTATATTTTTGGTATTTTTATTTTCCTTAATTACTTTTGATGTGAAACTTACTTTTAGACGCTATTTAAGATATTATATTAGTTTTGATTTATTTCTCTATTTAAGTTAGTTTTGATTTATTTCCTTACTTATATAAATTTGGTGATTTATTTTTTTTTTTTGGAATAAATTACAATGTTAGGCTCTAAGATTTTCTGAAAGTTATTTTCTATATATAGTTATGTAAACTTTAGGGTTGAGAAGCTTTTGATTTGAATTAAAATAATCTTTCTGTGTGAAAGTTGTTTCTTTCAATTTTCGGTATTCTTTTGAATCAAAAAATTTTGATGCCTATTAGTCTGGTATTTATTTAGAATCAACAGACTCTTAGAATGTTTCCTCTGCGTTAATGTGATGGAGATCAACAAGATTTGATATTTTTCATATTTGTATTTATATATTTTTGGTATTTTTATTTTTCTTAATTACTTTTGATATAAAACTTATTTTTAGGCGCTATTTAAAGTATTATATTAGTTTTGATTTATTTCTCTATTTAAGTTAATTTTGATTTATTTCCTTATTTATGTAAATTTGGTGATTTGTTTCCTTTTGGGTATAAATTACCATATTAGGCTCTAGGATTTTCTGAAAATTATTTTCTATATATAGTTATGTAAACTTTAGAGTTGAGAAGCTTTTGATTTGAATTAAAATAATTTTTCTATGTGAAAATTGGTTCTTCCAATTTTCGGTATTATTTTGAATCAACGAACTTTGATGCCTATTAGTCTGATATTCATTTAGAATCAACAGACTCTTAGAAAGTTTCCGCTACGTTAGTTGGTATCAGAGCTTGCACTCATTTCTTAAAAACCATGCCATCAATGAGAGAACGTCAAACTCTACTTGTAGAGGAGATTTATTACCGTGATGCAACAACTCAGATGGTTCAACGTAACATGAACCATATGGAGGAATAGATGATACAAATGATGAAACAGTTAACCCAGCGAATGATTGAGCTTTTAAAAGATTAAATATTTAATTTTCATGCCTCATAAATAATGTCAAATGTTAATTGGGATTTACCTCCAGTATTTTATTATTATCCTAATGAATAAATATTATTATCTACAGCGATAGTTTCATCATCTATTGAGAATCATAATAATATTGGTACTTGCAACAGGTCACAACGCTAATTCACAATAATGAAAAATATTATTATGAAGATCCATTCTCAATTAATTTTTCTCACATCTGGTTTTCAATTAATCTTTCTACCGCATCTGATTCTCAATTCATAAAAAAAAAATTATTTGAAACTTATATTGAAAGTTATTGGACAGATTGGATAAGAACCATAAAAAAATTGAAAAGTTTTATACTCTTGATGAATACTTTATGAACATATGTGTTCAATATATAATTTTTTTTTCTAAAATTTCTTTTGATGATGATATTGCTGCAAATTCGAGATCAAATTTTATCTATCCAAGTGAAAATGATGGAGATTAACAAGATTTGGTATTTTTCATATTTGTATTTATATATTTTTGATATTTTTATTTTCCTTAATTACTTTGATATAAAACTTATTTTTAGGTGCTATTTAAGGTATTATATTAGTTTTGATTTGTTTCTCTATTTAAGTTAGTTTTGATTTATTTTTTTATTTATGTAAATCTGATGATTTATTTTCTTTTGGGAATAAATTACCATATTAGGCTTTAGAGTTTTCTGAAAGTTATTTCCTATATATAGTTATGTAAACTTTAGGATTGAGAAGCTTTTTATTTGAATTAAAATAATTTTTCTGTGTGGAAGTTATTTTTTCTAATTTTCAGTATTTTTTTGAATCAACGAACTTTAATGTCTATTAGTCTGGTATTCATTTAAAATCAACAGACTCTTAAAAAGTTTCCGCTACATCAAAAGTTGAGTAATTTACTTCTGAAAGTAGTTAGAGAGGTGATTGGAAAACATAGAAAATTTGTACTCAACTAACAGCTTGTGAAAGAAAATTATAGGTTGAGCAGAGCAATTAGTTTGGATAGTTTGTAGAATGCAAATAATGAATCACTGGCTATTCAGGTAGTTGCAACCCTTGTACTCCCCAAGTGAAGGAAAGGCCAAAAAATAGGGGAAAAAATAATCTGTCTGAACTCATGTATTTTTCTTCTTTTTTGATTTTTCCCCCTATGATTGAGTTACAACATCTATGAGATGAGGTTTTTGGTAACTTTTCTTGTTCTGAGGCCAATATTGTTTCTATCAATCACAGGGATATGGTAGAGCTCTTTGGCTGATGCATGAGATGTTTAGGGCAAATGGAGGTTGTGGTTATGTGAAGAAGCCTGATTTTCTGATGCATGTGGGTCCACATGGTGAAGTATTCAATCCTAAAGCCAAATTGCCAGCAAAGAAAACATTAAAGGTGAGTGCATGATACAAATCACCCTCCTCTTCCAATCACCATCCTCTTCTCTTCCCTTTCTGGGACAGCTTTAAAAGGTTATACTGTTGTTACTTGATAGGTGAAAGTGTATATGGAAGATGGATGGCATTTGGATTTTAAACCAACACATTTGATTTGTATTCCCCACCAGATTTCCACACCAAGGTAGGTTGGCATTTCACCTATATTGTGACTTTGAGAAAGTAATTTATTTCATGTTCTGTGAAAAACCTCTGATAAAAACGAAAGGGTTGTGAAACTTACCTTATAAACTGTCATTACAAGTCTCTTGTTTTCTTCCTTCGTACACATATTCACCTGTTAATTTGTATGGCAGATTGGCATAGCAGGAGCGCCAGATGATGTGAAAAAGGAGGAAACTAAAATAAAAGAGGACAATTGGGCACCAATTTGGGGTGAAGAATTTACATTTCCACTGACTGCTCCTGAAATAGCTTTACTTCGAATCGAAGTTCATGAGTACGATGTGTCTGAGAAGAATGATTTTGGTGGCCAAGCTTGTTTCCCTGTTTCTGAACTAAGACCAGGGATCCGAGCTGTCCCTCTTTTTGATCGCAAGGGAAAGAAGTTGAACTCAGTGAGACTACTCATGCGCTTCGAGTTTGTCTGATTCTTCCGCGATTTTGCTATTGCTGTGTAGTATATTTGTAGTTGAATTGCATTCTTAAAATCTTCTATGAATGTATTATGAACTTATATATTGTCAATTGTAAAGAATTTTCTGTTTATTTTCTTTATTAGTTATTGAAATCAAGGAAGTTCTACGTTCCATCTTTGAACTGGTTTCAAAATTGGCAAGTAATTAAAGGTTCTTTCCTTTGCATGGACAATGAAATTGTTCTTTTACAATAGTATATTATAGATGGAAGTTTCCCTTTTTTTTTTCTTTAACTTTTTTTTCCCCAAGAAACATAGCAAGATCATGCATTTTACATTTCTTGCCTTCTACAGACTGATTGTTTATGTACATGCAACTTCCTTCAGATGGGCAACTTCCAATTTTGAATCTCTTGTTAATTAATCAGGCAAGATCCAAGAAATTTGAAATTTCCAAGGGTTCAGGGATTTTGATGATATAAAATCTGTAAGAAAAGGAAAGCAGAAAGAAGGTGAGATTTGAACAAATCAAAGAGACATAAGGAAAGGAATATGAAATTCTGAAATTGATTTTCGAACTTTGAGGGAATAGAGGGTGACAAAATCTGCTATTCACAGAGAAAACTGACAACGATTTTTCTAAAGCAGTAAGTGTTATTATCATAGGCACTTATTGCATGCCTTTTTTTTTCAAAGGAATATGTTCTTTTATTGTTCAATCAATGGCCATAGTTAATTTGTTTGTATTTTCAGAGTGTGAATCTGCATCGAACATAAAAAGAACTTTTAGTCTCTCAACTCTCTGATTTTTTCAGTATTTATTTTTTATTTTCTATAGAAACGTAAACATAATTACATTTTTAGGCTTTAAATACATAAAATTGTTATGTTATATATGCATACTTCCTTAAGCTGGGCAACTTCCTATTTTGAATCTCTTGTTAATTAATCAGGCAAGTTTTGATCTTTGTTGGGGTTCTGGTTTATTGTAATTTAAAAACCGCAAGAAAGGAAAATCATAAATAAGGTGAGATTTGAACAAACCGAAGAGACAGAAGAAGGGAAGGAATATGAAATTCTGAAATTAATTTTAGAACTTTGAAAGAAGAGAGGTGCAAAATCTGCTATTCACATAGACAACTACTATTTGGCTAAAAGCAGCAAGTGTTCCTTATTATCTTAGGCAATTATTCCATTCTTTTTTTTTTTCAATGAAATATGTTCTTTGATTGTTCAATCAATGGCCATTGTTCATCTGTCTATATTTTCAAGGTGTGAATCTGCATCAAAAATAGCAATTTTAAGTCTCTCTCTCTTTTTTTTTTTTTTTTCTTTTATAGAAACATAAATATAATTCCATTTTTATGCTTTAAATACATAAATTGTTATATTAGGTCGTCTTCATGCTTTTTTAGCTACAAATATTCACCTTTAACAATTGCATAGAGGTTTTTAAATTAGGCTACTAAATAAGATCATCTAAGAGAGACTATTTTTAATGTGAAACCCACTTTTATAATTATTACCCTTACTCTTAAACCGTCAATGGGATTTATATTTCATCCCTTTTAAAAATCAAAGTTTTGACTGTCACTAAGTAATAGAAATCTTTACATGAAAGGGATGCTACAAGTTATGGTTGCTTGACACTCCAAAACAAATATTCTGTGGCATAAGGTTGCAGTATTGGTCATGAAAAATTCAAAATGGGGTGACTTGCAGCATAGGGACAAGGGGCATTCATATTCAAGTAAGTGGGTCCTTTATATATGCCTAGCTTAACAATTATTCTGCATTTGAGCATGAATAGGTTTTCATCTTGGAGAATACTCTGGGGAAAAAGATTGTCAACAGAAGTTTCTTCTTTTTTAAAATAAATAAATAAATAATAATAAAATAGTAATAGAGAATAAATGAATAATTCTTTTCTTTCTTTCCTTTTTGAATGTAAAACAACTACTGTGCTTTCTGCTCAGTCTTCTCGTTCCTTTGACTGATGGATTTGTACTTCCTTTTTTTCTTTTTTAATCTTTTGCTTTACTCTTTCATATAAAAAAAATATATTGTGGGGTATTTTTGGTGTATTTTTATTTTTCTATTCCAAAAAAAAGAAAGAGTAATTTGAACTTCATTTTATGGAGCACCACAGCTGTACCTGCCGTTGCAAGACCATCAAAGTCTCCCACAGAGAAAAGTTTTTGTCAACGAAGCAATCATAAAAATGAAGTTTATATAATTAAAGTCTCTCTTTTTTATTTTTGGGTCTTTTTTTAATTCATAAAAATATAAAATCCACAATTCTATATACACTCTATGGTTTTTTGAGGTCAAGAACTTGTGTTTGAATTCAATAAAAAAACATCTAGACTATTAAGACAACCTTCTTTTTCCTGTTCATAGTTACCATGCGATGTATAAGCTAGATTAGCATTTTTTTTATTCAACAGATCATCAGAGTTATTTTTAGGCTAATTTTACACATCAATAGAGATTAAGTCTCCTCTCAGACAGACAAATTTATATTCCACCTATACATTCAGAAATTTTAGAAATCAAACCAAGTCAATAAAAAATAAATAAACTCTCTTACCAATCAGGCTAAATCTCGTATTTTAGATTAGCATCTTTAAGTGCAACCAATCAATCACTTTTACTAATATCTGTATATGCAATATCTACGATTAGAGGCCAATCTTTACATTGAGTGATGTCTTTCTTTTCTTTTTTCTTTTATGAAGGTACAGAATTGAGATTCCATGATGGGTAATTCAGCAATTAGTAACTTTTCATCTAAAATATTCCCATGATCAATACAAACCACTACTCTAAATTAAAATAAAATAAAAAAGGGAGAGAAAGAAAAAGAAACCGTACGCGTAATAACCAAATGTGAAAAGGTTGATAAATATTCATGACGCTGTTAACTTGCAGTGGTGCATGAACCATCATCACATCATTTTTAGGCACATACATACACATAAACCTCGGAAGGTGAAGTGTCGAGGAACAGCAGAGATATAAAGAGAAAGTTCGACCTTATTTGCATTTGCCACATCTATGTAACAACTACTAAAAGAATAAAAAAGAGGACTGAAAAGCATACAAAAGATCCCAAGAAACACTTGAACATCAAAACTTGTCCTTATTAAGGAGGCCCCATTTACTTTTGTTGATCAAAAGATTGCACAGGCTTTGCATCTGTAAGAAGGAGAAAGATGAGAATGTGCTTTAGTGGGAAATTTCGAATAACGGAGATAGGGCCACCATCAGTTGTTAAGGAAGCATTCATGAAGTACACAGAAGGCAAGGCTTACATGACTGCAGAGCAGCTGCAGCAGTTCTTGCTAGAAGTTCAAGGTGATGGTGGTGCTTCAATCGCTGAGGCAGAGCTCATTGTGGATCAAGTTTTGCTGAAGCGGCATCACATCACAAAATGTGTAAGGAGCTGTCTCACTCTTGATGATTTTCACCATTTCCTTTTCTCAACAGATCTCAATCCACCTATTAGTAATCAGGTACGCATTTTTGTCCTTTCTTTGTTAGTCCTTGAGCTTGTTATTAAGAATTTTAAGTTTGGACTCTATCTTTATTTATTTATTTATTTTTTACCTTGCTTCTAGAAAAATTCTTTTCTTTTTTTCTTTCTAACACCTAATGCATTTGCATTTAGGTTGAACAAGATATGACAGCACCTTTGTCTCATTATTTCATATATACTGGCCACAATTCATATTTAACTGGAAACCAACTCAGCAGCGATTGCAGCGATGTCCCTATTGAAAAGGCACTAAAAAGAGGTGTGAGAGCAGTGGAACTTGATATATGGCCGAATTTCGCAAAAGATGATGTTCTTGTTCTTCATGGATGGTAAGGGGGAGAGAGGAAATCATCATCTCATTTTGCCTTTTGAGTTTTCCTTCGGTCAAAGTTTATTTTCCTCGCTGAATTTTACTGCTACTCATCAAATGTAGGACCTTTACAACTCCTGTGAAGCTATTAAAGTGCTTGAAATCAATCAGAGAGCATGCCTTCTCTGCATCCCCATACCCCGTGATAATTACTCTTGAAGATCACCTTACTGAGAATCTCCAGGCTAAAGCTGCTCATGTACTAATTTATTTCCGTGAATTTTGAACTCCACTTTTATCCAGAATTACAGTCTAAACATCATGAATATATATTTCCATTGTATAGATGATTGCTGAGACATTTGGAGATATGCTGTTTTATCCTGAAACTGAATGTTTGAAAGAATTCCCTTCACCAGAAGAACTGAAATATAAGATCATTATATCAACAAAACCTCCAAAAGAGAAAGGGGAACCTGAAGTGAAAAGCATGAAAGGAAAGGGAATTAACTCAATTAAGGAAAAATATTCGAGCGAAGATGTGTGGCGGAAGGACCTATCAGAACTTTCAGCTCATCCTGAAGATGATGGAAAGGTGAATATGCGGCAACTACTAGTGTAACAGTCTAGTCAGATGACATGCTCGCTTGAGGAGTTTAAGCTAGCACGTCAATAAGATAAAACATGTTATTTAGAGCCAGTTTGGGGCCGGACTACTACAATTTGATTTAATTAATTCACCAAGAGTCTTTTTTCCTGTGTTTGATTCAACTTTTTTGCTTGATTGACCTCTTGCTTATCTGTGTTTGGTTCAACTTTTTTTGCTTGATTGACCTCTGGCAGAGCGATGACAATTCAAGTGAACAAAATCAGAATGATGAGTACAGCAATGTCTGTGAGCATGAACTGCGCCCACGAGAAGCACCAGCATACAAGAATCTAATTTCCATTAATGCTGGAAAGCCCAAGGGTGGGATAAAGGAGGCCCTCAGGATGCAAATTGATAATGTTCGACGCATTAGCTTGAATGAGCAAAAATTTGAAAAGGTTACTGCATCCAATGGAACCGACATTGTAAGGTATTACAGACTAATTTTTCATAGTAGATAGCTGAGAGCTTGTGTTTGACATATGGTTTTGCAAGAACTAATTCGAATTTTCTGAACCAAATTAATCTAACGCAAGCATTATACTCAGATTCACTCAAAATAACATTTTGAGGATATATCCTAAGGGTATTCGGATCGACTCCTCTAACTACAAGCCACTAAATGGTTGGTTGCATGGAGCTCAAATGGTTGCACTAAACATGCAGGTTTTGACTCGCTCTTCCTCGTTAAATTGCCTAATTTACAGTACTTTCACAGTTGTAAGACAGAAATAACAAACTTCCAATTAATTTCAGGGATATGGTAAGTCTCTTTGGTTGATGCATGGGATGTTTAGATCAAATGGAGGATGTGGTTATGTCAAAAAGCCTGATTTTCTACTGAATGTGGGTCCAGAAAATCAGGTATTTGATCCTAAAGCAAAGTTTCCAGTTAAGAAAACTTTAAAGGTGAGTGTTGAGTATGGTATACTGTTGTTACATTAAAATCTATTCTCCCCCATTACTTCCTTTTCTTAGTGTTTATTTATTTATGGTCTTTTGAAAGCAGGTTAAAGTTTATATGGGAGATGGACTGCATTTGGATTTTAAGCGAGCACAATTTGCTTTATTTTCCTCACCAGATTTTTATACAAGGGTATGTCGGTGTTTGCTACAAGTTTGTTAATTAAAAAAATCTTCTGGCCTTAAGTTTTGGACCTTCTGGCTTCTGCATATTATTTTTTGTAGGCTTTTATAGTGAGCAAAATCACTAATGTATATTCTTTGTTGAAGGTTGCTATAGCAGGGGCACCAGCTGATACGACAATGAAGAAAACAAAGAAAATAGAGAATAACTGGATCCCCATTTGGAATGAAGAGTTTATATTTCCATTAATTGTTCCAGAATTGGCATTGCTTCGGGTCGAAGTTTATGACCGAATAATGCCTGAAAAGGATGATTTTGCAGGTCAAACTTGTTTGCCTGTCTCTCAATTGAGGCCTGGCATCCATGCAGTCCCCCTTTTTGATAGAAAGGGAAATAAATTCAGCTCAATGAGGCTTCTCATGCGCTTCGAGTTTCTATAGAAATTGCCAAGATTGTTTTGATAAATACAAGATGATAGTCCATTTTTTTAGGTGACGTATGAACAGATACGAGTTCACATCCATGTACATGCCTTTATGTACTCGGGCAAAACTGCTGTAAACACTTGATAAATTGAACATCAAATGGAACGAGTAATTGCAAGTTTGTGACTTCAAGAATATAATATATATTGTCCAGAGGAAAATGCATAGTCTATGCATAATTTGCAGTTACAGTAATTAATGGTTAAGCCATAAAGTATAAAACGTTAAAAACATCCATTGCTTTCATATGCAGCTAAAGTTCCAGAGAGAGAACAAAAGATTTGGAAATGAGTAAAAAACTAAATGCAGAACCTGAATGCAAATGAAAAATTTGTGACTTTTTACTTCCTTTTATATTTTATTCTTTTACCTTTTCATTTCATAGATTTTTTTATCCTTGCTAAGAAACGGCCCTCCCTTCTTCGATGAGAATATTAATAAGCAGGAGAATATAAGAAGAGGGCATGAGGATAATAATCAAATTATTCTTTTGTGATTGAAGACTGCTCTTTGCTACTAGGGTGCCAAGCATTTTGCACCTAAAATTGATTGCATTTTTCCTGGCCCACCACCCTTTTCTTTAATTTACTTTACACTTCAAACCATTTACAAGAAATCTCTTTCCTTTTTATTAAGAAAAAATTTCAATGCAAGAGTCATAAAATTACTAGCTGCAACAATGTGTTTCTTGCAGTCTTTAACAGATAAGCAATTAACAAATTGAAAAATATACATAGCTTTCTTGCAATATGTTTGTAACATACCAGCACGGTGTGGGAAAATACTCCCACATCAAAAGTGTAAAAGGAATAGATGTGGTTTATATAGTCCAGTTAGTAACTATCTAAATAATATCTAAATAATTTGGATTAATCATTTTTTGCCGGAGTTGAGCCATAAACAGCAAGTTATTTGGAGCCAGTTTCTGGCCCATTACAATGTTGTTGAGTACATATTCTCACTTTGTATAGAATTCATTCTTGGGAATATGTAGCCATTTAAAAGAGAACATATATATGGAAACATAAAACATCATCGAACTCGAGCATTTCATTTCTTTATCTGTAACAGATGTCCTCCGAGCAGTCTTTCAAGGTGTGCTTCTGTTTCAGGAGAATATTCAAGCTAAGGTTGCTTGAGCCTCCCTAAAGATGTCAGAATCCTCTTCCACCAATACTCGCCATGTCTATTGAGGACCTGCAGAGGTTTCTGCTTGAAGTTCAAGTAGAAGATAATCCCACCAATGATGATGCTCAGGCCATCTTCAGTAGCCTCAAGCATCTCAACATCTTCCAAAGAAGGGGCGAAGCATTCTTTTGATATCTTATGCGTGACCTCAATGCTGCTCTCAATCCAAATCTAGGGGTAATACTTTTCATTTTTTCCGTGTCTTTTTGGTGATTTCTGATAGTAATAGTGGAGAGAAATGTGTTCGAATGCAGATGCACCATGACATGAATGCTCCTCTAGCTCATTATTTCATATTCACAGGCCATAACTCGTACTTTACCGGAAATCAACTTAGCAGTGACAGTAGTGTTGAACCTATCATAAATGCTCTACGAAAAGTGGTGAGAGTAATTGAATTAGATTTGTGGCCAAATTCCAAGAAAGACAATGTAGAAGTTCGCCATGGAGGGTAAACTTTATTTTCATTTATTCCAAGCTATAAATAATCTTGATCTTCTCTCTTAATATACATAGACACACATTCATTCTTGCACATTTATTATGCTTATTTTCAAATGCAAATGAAAGAGGATAAAGAACATGTGAAATCCGAAGCAAAATGTGGTATTGTTTCCAACAGTCTAGTTCACTTGCTAGGAGGACTCATTCAAAAATGTTTCTTTAATTAATTACTTGTTGGTTTAGACTTTAAATAGTACTAGTTACTGTAACATTTCTTCATGGAAGCAACACTTGTCAGTCTAGATATCATAATATTAAACAGCATTTCTTAATTCAGTTGAGCATCAAATAAAGTTGTAAAAACCAACACATCTTCAAGTCTTTTTTCACATATACAGGACACTCACAACTCCAGTGGAGCTGAACAATTGTTTACAAGCCATTAAAGAGAATGCCTTTCATGCATCTGGATATCCTGTTGCAATAACTTTTGAAGACCACCTAAATTCAAATCTTCAAGCCAAGGTAGCCAAGGTGAGCATGATTTCCACTAAACTATGGTTTTGAATGTAACTCTATATATTTTGAATGAAAAACAGTTTGGCTGTAGATGGTCACTAAAACATTTGGAGAAATGCTGTTCTGTCCTAAATCAGATCAAATGGAAGAATTTCCTTCTCCAGAATCATTGAAGAATAAGGTTATGATTTCTACTAAACCACCAAAAGAGTATCTTTAAACTCAAAGCAGCAAGGAAAAAGGAACTCAACAAAAGTCAAAAAATTCTTCAAAGAAAGACCATTGGCAGGATGAGAAAGGATCTTACAGAAGTGAACTTAGCACTAATGAAAAGGTAGTGTGCAATAAAATGTATACTGTTCCTGTGCTTAATCCTCCTTGAAATTGCCTCCTCAGTCGCTTGCTTGTCTTTTGAAAAGCAGGATCAGCTAGGTGAAGAAGGACAAATTCCAGATGAAGATGAGGAGAAGACAGTCCCTGAATATAGGAATTTAATTGCTATTCATGCAGGAAAGGTGAAAGGTCCAATAGAAAACTGGCTAAGCATTGATTCAAACAAAGTTAGACGTCTCAGCTTGAGTGAGCAAGAACTCGAAAATGCTACAGAACACTTGGAACTAATATAGTCAGGTAATTATGATCATATTCAACCTATTATCTCAGTTTCACCATAATAATTATTAAATCTCCTTACTCTATGTTCACTGAAAGAAATTTGCTGAGAGTATACCACAAGTGTCTTCGCCTCGATTCATCTAACTACAGTCCTTTTGTTGGATGGACGCGTGGAGCTCAAATGGTTGCATTTAATATGCAGTTTAGTCTTCTTCTTTAGGTGTCTTAATTAATATAATACCTTCAAATTTTAGATCTATTGATGATTTTATAGCAAAATTTCCTTCTTTTTTCCTTTGGCAGGGCTATGTAAAGCATCTTTGGGACCTTGGGTTATGCATGGAATGTTTAAATCCAATTTTGGCTGTGGTTATGTGAAAAAACCTGAAATCCTGTTGAATATTTTTCCAAACAATGATGTTTTTGATCCTCTTGTGCAATCACATGTGAAGAAAATTTTAAAGGTGCTAACTGTGGCAGTATTTCTGCGTGGTTTAAGCATTCCATTTTCATTTCTTTAACACTGATAATATGACCTCATTCTTGCAGGTGAAAGTCTTTATGGGGGAAGGATGGGATTTAGATTTTGGTGCACATATTTTGATTTGTATACCCCACCCGACTTCTTTGTCCAAGTAAGAATATCCATGGCAATCTACATTTGGGAACATAAACATGGCAAAAATGTTACTGAGTACTAATTGATTTTTTTTGCAGCTTGCAGTTGCTAGAGTTCCAGCTGATAGAGCTAAGAAAAAAAAACAAAAATAATAGAAGATGATTGGCTACCAGAATGGAATGAGGAGTTTCAGTTCCCACTTTCTGATCCTGAATGCAATGCTCAGGATTGAAATCATTGAATATGATACATCAGAGTTGAGAACTGGTATTCGATCAGTTCCATTACATGATCATAGAAGACAAAAATATAAGTCTATAAGGCTTCTTATGCAATTTGAATTTGCTTGATCCTAATGTACTGTAATTTACTATGCCATCATTGCAAAATAAAGCATTGTGTGCTCTAATAAGATATTCATAGATTGCAAAGAAGTGTTGACAGAGCAAACAAAGCAAAAGATACAAATATCACCCTATCAACACTTTTTGCCTCATTACAAAAGCAATCTGCTGACTAATTTTTCACAAGGTAACTAAGAAATTGATTAAATGCCTAAGACAGGATTAAGCATTCCTTTAACAAAATTAAACTATGCTTTGAGACTAGAATTCCAATGTGAGGTGTCAAATTTACCATCAGTATACACGGATTAATTTAATGGTCAACATGTGGAATTAAGAAGGTTTATATTGGTTCTTGTTACCATTCTCTATCAGTCACCTAATCCTTAGTTGATAAGATGGCGATATGCGAGAGAAATTATGAGAATTCCATGCCTGAGATCATACAATTGACAATGTCTTAAATTTACTTGCAATATTCTGGAAATGACAGCACAAGTTCACATGATAGCCAAGAACTTTCTGCAAAAGTACTACACAGATAATGCATTAGAAAATTTGTAACGGTCAGGCCCAAAACTAACTCATAATAACATGTCTTAAAACTATCTTCAAATAACCTGTTGTTTTATGTTCCAAAATAATTAATCCAACTTGTTTAAATGGTAACAGTTGTACCTTATAAATCACTTTCATCTTCCTTTCCTTTCGATGTGGGATAACCCACTATTGCTTAAGCTAGATGTTCAAGCTAGTAGCTCTCTGGGTTGGCTGTTAGAAAATTATTCCTAGTTTTGACGGTGAATTAACAATTGATTGACAATTTCTTCTTCTACACAGGAAATATGCCTGTGAAGCAACAGAAGATGTAAGAATTGCTGCAAAATTCAATTTTTTGGATTAAAATATGCCAATCCTACTTCATCTAACAATGCAGCTTATCCTAAAAATATATATATGATTTAATTAGGCCTACTGTATGCCATATTATTTGCTAAGATTATGCGCTGCTGTCGCTTCCTTTATTCCAAAGAAGAAAATTAATTTATTATGAAGCGCATGAGATGCCAATTAAAGGGAAGTAGGAATTGCACTCTCAAAAGAAACAAATATGAAACTATTAAGTCTCAGCATGAGGCACAACTACTAAGCACCTAAAGTAGATTTTTGGCCAAAAATAATCAAAGAATTAATAATAATATTGATTGTTTTAAAGTCAAAACATAGTGCTGGGATTGAAGTTGGCATTTGGGAACCTACTACATGTTTTTTTCTTTTTTAAGGCTTAGTTAGACCCTTATCTGTCTCTATAATATATTAATATTTGATATCAACACTCAAACCAACTATTTAATATTTGTTTTTTTCAAACTCTTTGGACTTTTTAGATTGGTCTCAGATATCTTACAGCCTGTAACACAGATCACTTACCCTTTTGCTAAGTAACTTCAATTCTTTGCCAAACTTTGTTTGATTTCTCTGCTAAAACCTAAAATTTATTTAGGCTTGATTTCACATGCCCCTCCCACCATTGCAGACATATTATGGTTGAATAATACCTTAAGACAGATCTCAATACCCTTTGTGCAATAACAAAAAACACTGGTTGTTCCATTGATAAATCAGCTGCATAAATCTGTTCACATGTGATTCAAATCCCACTAATGTGGGTAATAATTGCGCTAGGAATAGTTAATAAATCCTACCTTTTGGTGATTAATATATATGCAATCTTGATAACTTAAAAAGTGAAAAAAAGGAAAAGGTAAAGTGAACTGATAAAGAAAGAATCTCCAATATTATAATCAAAACAAAAGAAACTGCTCTAGTATCCAAGAGAATGCCTTTCAACACCATAAACAAGAGAATATGGACCATCAGGTTAATGAAAACTAACTTTTGTAGCTTTGTTACACTTGCAAAAAGAATATGTTTGTAGGGTATTAACAACCATGTAGGGCATATTACCCTACAATAAAGGCAAAAGAGAAAACAAATGTTGGAAAGCAACTTAATTATGGGGAAAAAATTGGGATTTTTTTTGCCTTAACATGGAAATTTCAATCTGATGAAATGGAGAATGTGATAGTAGAGAGGCTGGCAGGGGTCTCCCCACAAAGAGCCAATGCTCTTTCCAAAGTAGCAATAATTTCCACAATATTAGGCCTCTCCTTTCCCTCCAAGTTTACACAATGCATTGCAGTGTACGCCACTAATTCCACTGCTTCTGCCTCATGCATCTGTGGAGGCTCCACCCTTTTATCCAACAAACTCTGCAGATCCCCTGCTGATATTAATGGCATCGCATACTCCACAATTCCTGTTGGACCTGCACCTTCTTCTTCAGTCTTGAACACAGCTCTCTTTCCGGTCAAAAGCTCTAATAATACAACACCAAGACCATAAACATCACTTTTTGCTGTTGGTAGATTTAATACATAGTACTCAGGATCAATATATCCTACTGTCCCAACTGCCTTTATTGACATGAATTTTTTATCAGATTCTGGTCCCATTAATGATAAACCGAAATCGGACACTCTAGCAGTCCAATTTGAATCTAGAAGTATATTTGAGGATTTGATATCTCTGTGAATTATAGGTGGCACTGCATAGTTGTGAAGATACTCAATTCCCCTTGCAGCATCCAAGGCAATTTTGATTCTCAACTTCCAGGAATTCAAAGTGCCGCCAATATTTTCAATATTGGTCTGGTTATGCAAATGATCATAGAGTGCCCCATTGCTCATGTATTCATAAACCAAAAGCCTCTCATCCTTTTCATCACAGAAACCTACTAGCTCCACTAAATGCTTATGGTGAAGCCGCGATAACAATGCTAGTTCTGAATTGAATGCACTTTCTTTCTCTTGGAATTTCTTTGTCTTTGTATCAATTTCTCCTCTTTTAATAGCCACTTCATGACCATTAGCAAGTTTGCCTTTATAGACAATGCCAAAGCTCCCAGCACCAATCTTGTTTTCCAATGAGAAATTGTTCGTAGCAGCAGCAAGATCTGATAAAGAAAATCTCTGAATCCTGTCTGTATGCTTAGAAGATGATGAGCTTCTCTGGCGCTCCAATCTTTGTGAGTTATACTGCTTAACTGAAAATGATCTTAAAGATGGGGTAGTAGCAGAACCATTGTTGGTCATAGCAGCTGTGCTATTCACATTCACATTGGCATTGGCGTTGGCATTAATATTTGAGGACTGCACTGAATTTTGATGTAAAAAACTGCATAAGAAGTAAAAAACTGTGCAGATGCCTGCACAGGCACCAACAGATCCAACAATCATAAAAGCCAAAGAAAGCTTATTGTTTGCCCATGATGGAGAATGTGGCTGTAATTGTTGCGATGGTGGTGTTATTCTTGGAGGCAATGGCACAGCAATTGGAAGTTCCGTCTGGCATGGTTTGCATATGTTCCCAGAACCATCACATAAGACCTCAGAGTTTGGATACATACCACATCTACTGCAGGAAGACTGAACACAAGAACCTGGAATTATCATTCCCAGTGGAAGATCATTTTCAATCTTAAGAACATTAGACCACCCCAATCCCCAGCAAATCATTGATAAATCTATCGTTGTAATTCCGCATATGAAATCCAAACCTGCAACAATTAACTCAAATGGAACATTTTCTGATACATTGCTATTGAGTTGAAACTTATTTGCTCCTCCCCAACATGTGACTAATCCATTTCTTTGCCTAATAGCACAGCTAAAACCTGATCCAAGAGCAATACTTGAAAACTCAAAAGCTGAACTATAAGGAACATTCAATTGGCCAGAATTATTGCTCCCTTTACACACCAAAAACCCATTTCTAGTCAATCCACAAGCATGAGACTCACCAGCAACTAAACTCAACATTGTTAAATTACCAAACTGTCTTTGAATCTCAGTTCCAACATCATCATCATCATTATAATTACCCCAACAGTAAACTCTGCTGTTATTCCTCAAAATTCCACATGTAAATCCATTTCCAGATGTGAGTGTAATGAACTTTAAAGGCAATGAAGGAGACCTTCCTCTGCCTTTGACTCTGCCTCTCCAGCACTTAGCAATGCCTGAGTTCACCTCTCTAGCACAAACCTGATCATCCCCAACAGTTAGATCAGCTAATTGAATGGTATTATTGTAGTAAATGCGCTTGGGTTGAAATGCTGAAGCAATGGTATCCCAGCAGAAGATACTAAAGCCTCCAGAGCGAAGACCACAGAAGAAGGTGTGACCTCCAGATATAGATTCAAAGGAAACATTGGGTCTGATTGAAATTGTCCGGCCATTTTGGAAGCATCGGATTCTTTGAGTAGGCTCACCAGCAACAATGCCACAAACAGTAGCAGTACTATAGATGGCAGCAATGGTGGAGGCAGAGCCAAGACTGTTAATTACAGTAAAAGTACAGAGAAAAGAGGTGAAAATGGTAATGATAAGGAGAATGGTCAAATTAGAAGGAAAGAGTGCCATTTGAAAGATAGGAGGAAATGGGAAAAAGCAGAGAAAGGGTCTCTTGCATTCTTTATCTTCTTCATTGAGAGCTGAAGAAATGAAAATGAATGAACAAGAAAGAAAGCTGAAAGCACCAACAAGACCAAGGTGCAGGGAATATATTATTAATAATAATATGTGACAGCCTAAAAATTTTTAAAAAAATAAAGAATAAAAAAAGAGTAGGGCGTGGAGTTTGTGGTCCCTTGGAATCGGCAATGCTGTTAGTTGTTTATTATTATACGATTGGTCACGTTATGCTGCAACTTTCCTATTTTATATGGCTACCAACCAAATTTGTCAAGGAGTTTGTGTAGTTAGCATAAATATTGAATTAACTGAATTTTTTTTTTTAGCATGATATGGAAAATCAATATGAATTTATTGAGACATTTCTATATGAATTTATTCAAGGAAGGTGTTTGATAAAATGTTATATTAAGACATTTCTGTGATTAAAATTTGATTTTCAGTCGAGTACTTAAATGTTGGATGTTTTTATAATTTTGATCCAATGAATATATAAGAAAGAATGATTTAATTGGGTTTGACATGAAATAGAATCTAGTTCTAATTTTTGCAGAGTTAATTTCAAATGAGGTGGGTTTTATAAGCCAAATTAATTATGTGTTATTGACTGTATATGATTCTATGCCTTAGAATTATTAGTGATGTTATTCTTTAAATGATCATGCAAAAAGGATAGTAAAGAAAGTTTAATCAAGATTGTACATTAACAAACAGTAATAAGAAAAAAGGGAAAAGAGTTTGAGCTTATAAAATTTTAAAATTCTTTTAGAAATCAGTTTGTTTAAAACTATAAGGATATGTTTGAGAAATATGTCCACTCAAGCACACAAATATGCCTTCAAATTCATGTAATAATACACATCTTGAAAGGCCCAATGTGATGAAAGTCAGTTGTCCCACCATTCCAACAAAGGTAGCAACTGATGGCCCAGTTACTATGTAAACCAATCATTGCCTCAAATTCTGTGAGGATTTTAACACTAATCCCCTAATTGATCCATCAACCAAAATGGAGGAAATATATTCAAAAAACGTGATTAATCCAGTTGATAGTTTTATTATTTAATTTACTTCAGTTTCAGTTTTTAATATTATAAAACCATGGTGAATCAAATCAAACTGAAAACATCTATTTTACATTTTATATAATAAAAAATTAGTAATAATCTTTAAATTTTAAATTAAAATTTCATTAATTAATTTTTTGTAAAAAAAACTTATAATTATAAAAATAAAGCCAACCAATTAATGAACTTCACCAATTTGATTTTAATTAAAAAATAACCAAACTAATCAAACTAGTTCAATTCATGCTACTTAATTTGACAATATAAATGTTCAAAAAAATATGACAAACAATTGTCATAATTCAATGGATAGGGCCTAAGGGCTTTGATTTTCATATTATAGGGCTGAGGGATTGGGGAGGAGAGGAACAAAGTGGTAATTTCATTTGGGCTTGGACTTTCAAAATCTTAGCAATAGCCCATTAATGTAACTACACATACAAAACAACCTTAATTTTGCATTATCATTATCATTATTATAAAATCTGACTGTTTATTTTATTATTTTAGTAAATCATTTCATTTATTCAAATATTATTATATAAAATAATTTATCAATTGTAATGGAGAAAATCATTATTCCTACAAATTATAAAAAGATCTCTTTGCATGAAAAGAAAAAAGCTTATGAACAAATGCATTGGATTTTAGGTTGCAAAGAGTGTGTGCTACAATTTTATCATTTATACTATTATATATATTCTTATTGAATGATTTTTTATACTTTATCAGTGAATTTTTGCATACTATTAATTAGTATTTGAAAAAAAAATATTAAATTATATATCATAAATTTTAAAAAATGATACATGTCAACGTAACAATATAGATGTATATTAAAATATAAATTAACGATAAATATTTTTCGTAATAAATAATTAAAAAATATTAATTTTTTTTTTAATATTAAAAAAATAATAATAATATAAATATTAATGACAAAACCAAGACAGTGCCAAGCTTGATGACTTCATCTGATTCTCATTTATTTTTCTTTAGGTGGAATAATGATTTTTTAGGATAAAATTATATTTTTAATATCCTATAAAGTCAACTAATAGTATTTATTATATAGCTAATGGTATTTAATTTACAGCTGATTAAATTCAGTCTTATCCTCTATTTTTATTTTTATTTTTATTTTTTTTTTACATTATATTATTTATAAAAATAAATTAATTATTAAAATATTTTAAAAAAATAAATAATATAATACATAAATAAATATAAATAAAAAAAATAGACACATGAAGATAAAGTGTTAAAACCGGATTAAATTACCTTTCAGGCTTTGTCGATGCTCAATGAGTTGACAAATGATTGAGTCACAGTGGGCCAGCTATAGGCCTGCTCACAGGGCCATTTCCGATCGAAATGTCTGGCCTGAAGCACTGGACTAATTAGCACGCCAAGGCGGCTGGGAAGAAAATAATCAGATATTGGTGACACTGCATATGGAAGGTGGTCCATCCACTTAAAGCCTGCCACGTTGAAACTTCACAGAAGTCCGTTTCCGACTTATCTGCCGCATGCCATTGCTGAATTAATGAGTGACGTCAACATTTTGAAGTCTTTATGCGATGATTGATTTATTTATTTACCGACTTAACCTGAAAAAAATAAGACCATTTTTATTTTCAACTATATTAAAATAAGTGATTAATGTAATTAAAATAATAATTTTTATTTTATAAATACCATTTTTTTGATTTAATAAATAATTATTTTCAGAATAATTATTATTTAATTTTTAATACTAATTATATAAATTAATAAAATTTTATTATCTATACAATTTCATTTAATATTAAATCTCATCACCGATTAAATTTTAACTTTCAAGCCTCTAATAAAATTTCATTTAATTTTTATATGCATGTATTGTTTAATTTAATATTTAATTAATTATTTATTAATATAAATATTATGTGATAAAATATTAAATAAAAATATATTAATACATTAACATATCAGTTATCATTTAAAAAAGAAAAATAAACTATAATTTTAAATAGATAAATAAGAAAAATAAGTTTTTTCTTTTCAGACGGACATAATACTCCCTCTATTTTATTTATATAGGAAAAATTTATATTTTAGACGTTTCATTTAGATAAATAAATTTATTTGAAATAGATTAAAGTCTATTTTATCTTTTTTCAATTTGTAAATTGTATTAATTATATGATAATTTTTATATAGTAACAGATAATTTTTTATATTGTATTAAATTAAATTATATTGCTAAAGATAAATTAATATCTTTATAATTTATTTTTGCTTATCTTTTTATATGATTGGATATCATCTAATATTTTTATCAACAATCAAAATAATAAAATGAAAATAACAGTTTTAGGGTAAATTAGAAAAAAAATGAAAAAAAATTCAATTAAAAAAAGTTATTACTTCTTAAAATAGAGAGAGATAATTATGCTGTATGAATGAAACGGAGGGATTAATAATTTTGGTTAACATTTTCTTTAATATCTGGTATAATTGAATGGAATTGGAAACATAGTCTTCTAAAAAATTTCAAATTCCCATGCAGCATTTCCTATTTTAATATTCCTCTAATTTTTCATTCTTGGGAACCATCATTTCAAAAAATATCTATTTATTGCATGGACATCTAAATGAAATTCATTTTTACTTTGTAAAAATCAATGAAATTAAAATAATATGTTTCTAAATTTTTTGTCAAGAAATCTTGCCAATAAATAGAGGTGCTCATTAGAGTGTTTATAAACCGTCCAATTCACTTAATCTAATTCATTTCACTTAACTTAATCCAACTCAATCTAATTTAATCCGTAATTAAAAATTAATTATAATAAGTATTGTAAATTGAATTGGTTTAAAATTTTTCAATTTGTTTTTAGTGGATTGGATTAAAAGTTGAGAATCACAATTTGCAAACCGATTCACTCAGCCAGCTATATATATATATACCCATTTTTATTTTTATTTTAATCTAAGCCTAACTTAAAAACTTAATTTGAATTAGCTCATTTACAATAAACCCATAAAATAAACTAGTCAAATTCAATAAGACAACAACACACCTTGCATGCTCTTACTCTTTTTTTTATTTACCAAATTTTTTGCCAAACCCTAATAGCTTCTCATTTATTTGTCTGCCGTATCTTTTTATCTCAATTTATCCAGGTAATTAACTTTTTAAATTATCCCTATTGTCTTGTATATTTTTGTTTTATATTTTATTTTATTTTATTTTATTGATTGAGAATTATAATGAAACAAAAATATTTTATTATGCCTAGTGAGAAGACGAGGTTATACCCCCTTCTTGTTCATATGTTCAATCATTAGCACTTTGTTCAAATGTTTTAAAATACACTAATTAATAGATTTATATTTGATCATGAATTATGACATTAAATATACCGACATTGAATGTAAAAATTTTATGTGAATTTATTAGTTTTATAAATTTTTAATTCATAAGAATTTTTGAGATATTAATAGGAAAATATATTATGAACTTAATTAGCTCAACTTATTTGAGTTAAGGAATTATTATTTTTTCCTTTTTATTTAAAATTATTTTGGATTGAGAATATGTCAATAAGAAAAATTGAAACTAATATTACCTTGTGAATTATTAATTAAATATTACATTATGAATTATATGAGTTAAGAAATTATTATTTTTTCCAGTATAACATAAAACCGCACAATCCGATCCAACCCGATCTACAATTTTAGATTGCATTTGATTGATTTTTTTTTTCATGGGTTGGTTGGATCACTAAATTTCTAATCCGCAATTAGTGAGTTGAATTGAATATTGTGTCAACACCACATCAAACTAATCCGCAAACACCCTTAGTGCTTATGATTGGTTAACCTAATTGTTGATATATATTTTTAATAGAATTGATTATCTTTGCCACTAGAGGTGGGACACTATTACCATCAACAAAAGGTACCCGTCATAATACTTATGGGCAAGACAACACTATCATCCCCATAAACCCCTCGGCGGATAGTCATGCTTCGCCACTATTCACACGCGAGAGTTATAGGGATCAAGCTAATGGGTGGGATGACACCACTATCCTCATTTCCCTATGCTTTGATATTATTTTTGTCATGCCTCGAACTCAAGAATATATAATTGGCATTAGGAAATAAAAAAAAAATATAAGACTTTCAAAATTAGCATTCAGCCTGATACCTTGCCAAATAATAAAATTATCAAATGACAGCTGAAACTTTCATAAAACTAAAGCTATAAACCATTTATTAATCAAAACCTGAATACAAAATCAAATCATAGGCCTTCAAACTACCATGCCCATCATATCATTACTGTTATAAAAGGTCCTACTTAACAGGTTATTAATCCAGTGATTAAAACAATTCAAACATTTAAGAAATAAAATAGAGACAATGAATTCAATAGAAAATAATTATACGAAATTCTGAATTAATTACAACAAATATGAAAATAAATTTAATAATATATTTATATTATCTAAGAAATAAAAGATAGGGATAGGTGTCTCAACACAGTAAATGATACTAATCAATATATAAAATTGGTGTGACCTAATTATTCTATTATGAAAAATACTCATACAGTATGTCAAAAAATAAGTAATCACACAATTAATCATTGAAGAGAAATTAGTCCACAAAAATCACGCTAAATCTCAATCTGGAGAGCTGATTCTCATACATGACTCTCTAATTTTAAATATTGTATCTTAAATCAAAACATGAGGTCTCAATTGTCTCTAAACTAAATCAGACAGTGTTGACCCGACTAGCAATAACGCTGAGCGATAAACTAGCTTTAAATCGTCATACATCAATCATAACTTATCAAATCATATTCATCATATCATAATTATAATCATTTCTTAAGTGATCTTGTGTCATCCTACTCCTATCCAACAATTACAAAATAATATACAACACAAATTGCAATGAAATAAACATATGTCATAATGCTAAGCAATATACATGATGCATGAAAATCATGAAAATATATTAGAAAGTATCACTTGCAATAGGACAATAATCAAAGTAGCACTCAACTGAGCAATCTTAAGCTAATGGTTCAGATAAAATAAAGTACACCTAAATGAGTCTAATTATTCTAATAAAATTTCAATAGAATCTCTCATAAAACTATAACATTCCCTAAACTGAAACAAAAAAATAAAAACTTTTAAATAACCAGGCTCGCAACATCCAACATCGTCACATTGACTCTTCTTAGGTCTCTAACATCAACATACTCATTTCTATCTAAATATCAGATCACACCTTAAAATTACATGTGTATCCCCTTAAATAATTTCCTAAGCATACATATATTTAATAAAGAAAGAATCAGGTTCACATATCTCTAAACTTATAACATAACTCAAATTTAATATTAACAATTACTCGACTGATTCTAAAATTTTATCAAAATTTCGGTAGAGTCTCCACTATAACTAAGTCATTTTTTATTGAACAAATGAATCAAAACACTTCTAATATAGTCTATAAAGCTCTCAATAATCCCCAATAATTTGGGGATATCTTATGGGTCTTCAAATTTAAAATCAACTCAAATTATTCAATAAATTCATAAATCTTGTTTTTAATAACTGACTAGAATGGTAAATTAATATAGTCTTCCTCAATAAATTCATAAAATTTTATAAAATCTTTATAAATTATTATAAGTTGAATTAATTTAAAAGAAATGAGATTTGTATTATTTAATGGATGCTTTTATAGGTATAATTGAAATATTGTTCTTCTTTGATTAAATTGATTGGTATGGAGAGAAATATAAATAATTTATAAAGATTTTAATTATAATTTGAATTTTTTTTTTTAAAAAAATAATACAAATAAAACATTTATTGGATGAAACACAAAAATTCAAAAACAGACAGACAGGGCTTTCTAGAAAGCATCGAGCACTCCTATTCGTCGATGGTTTGAAAGTGGCGCATTGCGCAACAATATCCAACTCAGAGATTTACAAAGGCAACATTTCGTTCACTTCACAATAAATAACAGCCAAATAATCAGTGTCTGACCCTTTGGTTTTCTGCCATTATAATTTATTGGTTCTCTAAATTCAAAGGACAGTCAGTGAAGATAGCAAAACTCAATTGCCAAATAACATTATTTAAAAAAAATAAAAAAGCCATACGTTGACGGTGCAGCTATGTCCACGTCATCCACCAAAGGCCAAAAACGCGTGAAGTGTGATAATCCGGAATCTCGATACAGTCACCTTTGGGTGAGGCCGTTTGTACGTGGCAATTCACTACTCGATGGCGGTGAGATATTAAGAAAATAGTGGGCCATCTTCTCCAACGTAAATTTCATTGTTCTTTGCATTTGCATTTGCATTTGAATTTCATTTGCATTTTCCTAATTTATTTTTTCATTTGAAAATATATTTAAAAAATTAATAAAATAAAAAATAAAGGACAAGGACTGATAGGAGGAGCCTTAAGGTCGTCTTTTTGACATCAATAAAACCCCATTAAAAAGAGAGAAGCTAAAAGCCTCTCTTTCTCTCTACTTCTGTTTTTACATGGTTTTATAAAACGCTGAGGCTAAATAAAGCAGAATAGCCTTTTTCTGATTTCTGGGTTCAGTTTTTTTTTGCTGAGTCTTTCATTTCTGCATTTAAAGGTATGTTCTTTTTTTTTTTTTTTTTTAATCGCTGGGTTCGTTTTGGTGATGTTCTGTTAGTATGGTTATAAAACTTGGGTAAAGATGGTAATTTGAGCTGTGGGTTTTTGATTCTTTGACTTGTTAATTGTGGAAAATAGAAATTATCAAGTCCGAATTGTAAAAAATTTCAGTAACCAGACACAGGGTGTGTTGGACGGTTTAGTTATTTTTGTTAGGATTTTATAACTAATTTCTGTTTCATGTAATTATTTTAGTTCTGCAATTTCTAGTTTTTTGGTTGCTTGTTTTTAGGCTTATGATTTATCTGCAAGTTCCATGCTTTTATAAAATTTATACTGGTTTTGTTACAACTTCTTCAAGTTGAAACATCTTTGGTTTGATGTTCTTGTCCTCTCCAAAAAGTTTTCTCTAGCTTTGCTTGTATTGAACAAGCTCATGTCTTTTTAAATGTTTGGAATTGAAAGGGTGATATTCAATGTTGTCTTGGTTACAATTTTGTAGAAACGAGAAAGCTTGAGGATTTCCTGAGAAGAAATAACTATATCCATGTGCAGTGGGTCAAAGAGGAAACCAACTCATACTGGTTTCATCATGGAGAATCAATTTCAAAAACAAGATGAGTTTTGCTATGATCTCTCTATTTTGCTCGAGTTGTCTGCGTCGAATGATTTGATTGGGTTTAAGAGAGCAATTGAAGATGAGGGCCATAATATTGATGAGCCAGGGTTGTGGTATGGGAGAAGAATTGGCTCAAAAAAGATGAGTTTTGAGGAGAGGACACCCCTTATGATGGCTGCCTTGTATGGAAGCAAAGATGTCTTGAAGTATATCTTGGAAATGGGATGTGTTGACGTTAATAGGTGTTGTGGCTCTGATGGGGCCACAGCGCTTCACTGTGCTGCTGCAGGTGGCTCTGCTTCTTCCATTGAAGTTGTAAAGCTCTTGCTTGATGCTTCTGCTGATCCTTATGCTGTCGATGCCAATGGAAATCACGCTGGTGACTTGATTGCTCCAGTTGCTAGTTCTGGTTTTGTTTCAAGGAGAAAGGCACTAGAGATCATGCTAAAGGGTGGTAGTACTAGTGATGAAACTTGTGTTTTGGCTGATCAGATTCTTAATGAAATTGATGGGCAAGAACAGCAGGAAGTTTCAACACCAAGGGTATCAAAAGATGGGACTGAGAAGAAAGAGTATCCTGTTGATCTCACTCTGCCAGATATCAAGAACGGGATATATGGTACTGATGAATTTCGAATGTATACATTTAAGGTTAAACCTTGCTCAAGGGCTTATTCTCATGATTGGACAGAGTGCCCATTTGTTCACCCTGGTGAGAATGCTAGGCGACGAGATCCAAGGAAGTACCATTATAGCTGTGTCCCGTGCCCTGAGTTCCGAAAGGGATCATGCAGGCAGGGTGATGCTTGTGAATATGCACATGGTATTTTTGAGTGTTGGCTTCACCCTGCCCAGTATCGAACACGCCTCTGCAAAGATGAGACTAATTGCACAAGGAGGGTTTGTTTCTTTGCTCACAAGCCTGAAGAGCTTCGCCCCTTGTATGCCTCGACAGGTTCAGCTGTGCTCTCACCTAGATCTTTCTCAGCCAATGGTTCAGCACTGGACATGAATTCTATCAGCCCACTTGCCCTTGGTTGTCCATCTGTCTTGATACCGCCTACGTCAACCCCACCCATGACTCCCTCTGGGTCCTCATCTCCTATGGGTGGATGGCCAAACCAGTCTAATATTGTACCCCCTACCTTACAGCTTCCTGGTAGCAGGTTGAAATCTGCATTGAGTGCTAGAGATATGGATTTAGATATGAAGTTGCTTGGGCTTGATAATCACCGTCACCGGCAACAACAATTGATGGATGAGATATCTGGTCTCTCCTCACCTTCCAGCTGGAACAATGGTTTGTCCACTGCTTCAGCTTTTGCTGCCGCCTCTGGTGATCGAACTGCTGAGTTCAATAGGCTTGGAGGAGTGAAGCCCACTAACCTTGAAGATATTTTTGGATCTCTTGATCCTACAATTTTGGCTCAATTGCAGGGACTATCAGTTGATGCTACGACATCCCAGTTGCAATCTCCAACAGGGATTCAGATGCGGCAGAACAATAACCAGCAGCTTCGCTCAAGCTACCCTACAAGCTTCTCATCTTCTCCTGTTAGGACATCAACATTTGGGATTGATCCATCTGGGGCAGCAGCAGCAGCAGCAGCAGTTTTGAGTTCAAGGTCTGCTGCCTTTGCAAAGCGAAGCCAGAGCTTCATTGAACGAGGTGCTGTGAACCGCCATAGTGGGTTTTCTTCGCCAACCTCTTCAGCAACAATAATGCCTTCTAACTTTCCAGATTGGGGATCCCCTGACGGCAAATTAGACTGGGGTATTCAAGGGGAAGAGCTTAATAAGCTGCGTAAGTCTGCTTCTTTTGGCATTCGAAGCAATGGCAGTAGTTTGGCAGCAGGTGCAGTCTCAATGCCAGCAACTCTTGATGAGCCAGATGTGTCATGGGTTCAGTCCCTGGTGAAGGATACGCCTACTATGAACTCTGGGCAGTTGGCTTTTGAGGAGCAGCAGCAGCAGGAGCAGGAGCAGCAGCAATGCTATTTTAACACCGGAGGTTCAGAAATGGTTCCAGCTTGGATGGAGCAATTGTACATTGAGCAGGAGCAGATGGTGGCTTAAACAAATATTAGGCCTCAGTTGGCTCCTAATTTAACATAACTAATTTTCTTTTTTTTTTTTCCCAATTTTTTGAATATTTGTTAGTTTAAATTTATTATTTCTAGGAGGCAACAAATTGAAGAAATGAAGAAAGTAAGAAAAGAAAAGAAAAGGAATGAAAGAAAAAAAAAGAAAAAAAAAAAAAGGAAAACGGTCTTATGAAGTGGCATTATTTGGCAAATATGAAGGGTAAATTTTATTTTTTATTTCCTAGTTAATTTATTTGGTTCTGTTGTTACTGGGTTTGGTTGATACATCTTTTGAAGCATATTATTGTGCTGATAAGTGTATTAGATGGGTTGGTTAGTGCAGGTCAGTGCAAAGCACCTAATTTAATTTTAACAAGTGGGCTATTTGTTGGATTATTTTTACTTTTTAATTAGGTTTGTATACATCACATGTATCAAAAGCTATTACTTTAATTACTGAATAAAACATGTTTCAAATTTAAGTGCATCTATTTTTGTTTCTGCTTACATATAAATAGAAATCTAAAATATTCATACTTCACAGCCTCATTGTGTTTTTGTTTTTAGTTTTTTTTTTTTTTCCTCAATTGGTGGATTTCTTAATAACATTAAACAGCTGGAAAAGAATGAATATGGATGTAGATGTTGGCATCCAGCTCTCTTCTCTAACAGATGCCAGTTTCCAATTTTATTTTTCTTGCTTTCTTAGAATTTTTTTAGTCTTTTGACAAATTTGTCCACCTAATAATACCTTTTTTGAATTCTGCATATATTACTTTCGGCATTGAGGGGGTGTGGTTGAGCACTCTGAAAAAGGTCCATCTTTTAATCCAACTTTCTTGCTAGTGGCATGAGCACTATGTTAAAGAACCTAAAGATGCCATGCCTTTGTCCTGTAATTCCGTTCCTGTTTCTTGCTGATGCAGAGAAAAAAAAAAAATCGAACTTTTATATTCTATACCATCTGTCCAAAATTGAAACTTCCATTGGGAGATTGCCGGCGGCGGCTTTGCTCCCAACTGCATCACTTTGTTGATGATGTTTGCTTGATTATTTTACTTTCAGAAACAAAACATTCTTCCTTGTTTGCCGCTCTGGGAATAATTATTATTAGCTTAATTTAGCTTGGAATGGACTTGGTCAATTTAAGCGCCTGATAACGACAGACATGCAGAGTTTTAGAACACATCATATTATTATTTAGTTTGTAAAGCAAGTCATTAGTATTTAATTAGATTTCCTCTAATCCTATCTTTTGGAATTTTACCATTGATAGCAAAGACACAAAGTTAGCAGGCAAGGCAACCGGCTATTTCAATAAACCTAGTACTACTACGATTCACTGTTTAATCATTACATCGTCCATAGTTCAACTTAAACTAGGTTTGGTTACTTAACTAGTAGCCAACTGATACTACATAACAATACTCTAATCATAACATTATTGTACAAGGTTTCTAATTATTTTTTACAATCTGTACAAAACATTAACATCATGTTAATGTTATGTGCTCTACTTCTAAGTGAACAAGAGAAAAAGAAAGATCTGGAGTATATATAAATATAATGCTAAAAAAAATTACAAAAATTTATTATCTTACAGATTCAAAATTTTATTGGCAAGTAAGTTGATCTACTACCAGCTCTACTAATAACTGATCCAAAATTTGCAACCCAAAATCTGCACTAATTTCTTCAACATCTTTGCATTTCCAATTTGACTTGACCACTTCAGTTTCAGCCAGCCTGCAAATTTCACCCCATATGTTTATATAATGTCGAGTATGATAAACTATCTTCCTTAACCCGCAGCATTTTTCTTCTGTTTTCTTTGAATTTGGATCATCTTCAATGATATTATTATCAATGTGCCCAGTTAATTGAACATAATCATCAAGTCTTGATGGTAATTTCCTCCTTGAAATAGTATCTTCCACTGCATTTTATACACAAACAGTAAGCAACCATTTAAACTAATAAAACAGAGTAGTAAAATTTTGAGCAGTGCAAGTGAAAAAGAAAAACCTGATGTTGAAACTTCAGGATCAACTATGAATAATTGATCAAAGTCAAGAACAGAAACAGGGCTCAAATCTTCTGAGCTGCATTCTTCTTGTTCTTCATTTTTCAATGCACACCTACTTATTTTCTTCTTTTTCCTTGTTAATTTTGCTTCATCCGGAACTTCTTTGCCATTTAACCAATTTGATTTCTTAGCTTCTTGAAAAGCAGAGTCAGCATTTGTTTTCTCACAAGACTCGTTTAAAGACAGAGTAGCATTCTCTGAGTCTTTAATTTTGCAAATATCTTGATTTGGGAAATCTTCCTTCTTTATCTTGTTCTTCAATGGTAACTTTACCTTATCACTTTCCTTGTTTTTACATTTCTCTCTTCTTTTCTCCTTCAGTTCTCCAAAACCCACTTCATGTTTCCTCTCTTTAGATCGAATTTTTTTACTTTCACTTGTTTTCTCGAAGCTAAGAACAAAGAATCCCTCATTTTCTAGCTCAAGAAAAGCAGGCATTTCATGGAAAGACAATGTACTGTTAACCCGTTTATGGAGGTCTTGTTTTTTATTATATTCATCCAAAAATTCTACAGAATTCGTGGAACGGCTTCGTGATATTGAATAATTGGGACATACTTGCGGTGTATTATGAGGCAAAGATTCCAAACCCATTAGTCTAGCCACAATTCCTGGAGCAGCAGCTAAAGGGTCAAGTGTGTTAATAGAATTAATCAAGTGTTGTTGCTTAATAATTTGACATGGTATAGAGGTGATTTGATCAGATGGGTTAGTAGGGAAGCTACGAAAACAGAGAAGTCTACGGAAAATGCCTGTAAGGCAACTTGCAGTGGCACTTTTTGAACTGCGCAAATTTGCATCAAAAGAGTTAGTAGTAGCAGAAGTAGTGGAGGAAGACGAAATGGAAGGAGAAGGAAACAATTTCATGTTTGAAAATTTGAGAAAGAAAAGAGAGAAAAAAAAAGTTGGGAAGAGAAGAGAAGAGTGGGGATTTGGTTGTGGGATCTGAAATTTACAGAAAAGGATTAGCAGATAGAAAGAAAATACAAGGAATGGGAAAGAAAAAGTAAAATTTGATTTTGAACAAGACTACTTTTAATATGAGAAGAAAGATCATATAAAGTGGCGGGTTTTGTATTTGAATTGTTTGTCGTGAAGACTTTAACATGATTGAGAATTCACTCAGGAATATGTTTCCGCACGCCTTGACATGTCAAAATTTGGCAATTTTGTTTCCTTTCACTAATATTACTCCTATTTATCTTGATATATTTTTTTATTATTATTCATTGATTGAATATTTAATTATTAAAATTCAAGTCGATTTATTTTCTTTAAATCGAAAAATCTAATAATAAATAAGAGTTATGATTATCGATTAAATTTTTTTTTCAATTTAAAAAAATAATTTTATAAATTCATTTAAGAAACATAATTTCAGTTCACTAGCTTCTAGCTTGGTTTTAGATACAAAGTGAATCCGAAAAGAAAAGAGAGAATATTTAGAAATTGGGCTTGTTTTACATGCGCATGATGATGGATGTGTAATGAGAGACAAGTGTCAGAGAATCAGTGCTTGCTTGTTAGGGAATTCTTTGGGGTTATTGCAGCATTCCATCATTTCAACTAACAGTGCAATTTCAGACAGAAAAGGAAAGAAAGAGAGAGACCCAGCGGTTAATGCCTTGCTCCCCATTCTCATTCTCTTCTACTTGTATCTAAATTTTAGGGGAAAAACAAAAGTTGTAGCTGCAACTGTACCATGTCTCCTAAAAATGTGAAATTAAATCAATTGATCAGCTAGTACAATTTCAGCACTAAATACACAATTTCCTCTCACCTTCAAATTTTAAAATTTAAATTTCATTTTTCATCTTAATGCACTTATTTCTTAAAATTTAAAACACAAAATTCACATTCCTCAACAATTGATCATGTTTTGCATAAGTGTACATAAGTGTTCAGATAGTTGTCTTTTTGAAAATGTTAACAAAAAAAAAACATAGGACTTGGTAGTTCAGTTGTTTCTGAGCTCAAAGCTGTTTTTCATGGGTTGAAGTTGGGCAGCTAGCTGGGTTGTACCTAGAAAGTTAATGTTAGAACTTAGAAGTTGATTTATGAACTTCGCTCTTTAAAAAACACTCCAGAGTTTTATTTGGCCTATTAAACATAACAAATAATAAGCTTTTGCGGACTCAAACTATATATTGTTTATGAATATTATTATTATTATTATTATTTTAAACGCATCCTGTGATCAGCTTATTTGTCAATTGAAATTAATTATATTAATATACTTATATATTCAGAAATTATATCCTGAATGCTGATTTCGAGAATGAAATCTTAACCATGCTAATCCTTAGGTAAAATTGTATGTGACAAATGATTCTGTTATAGCTATTTTTTGGTATATTAAAATTTCATTTGCATTTTGCAGCAGACCTAATATAAGCATGGTTGTTAAAATCAGGATAGATTGATCGGCCGAACTAAAAAAATTTAAAACTGAATAAAGAATTGTCCGGTCAACTCCCAAAAATTCATCCCTTAAAAATTGGTTGAAAAACTAATGAATCGATCGAACTGAATTGATTTTTCGGTTTCAACTGGTCAGATTTTTTTGTAATTTTTTTTATTTTTGATAAAAAAGAATAAATGTCAAATTATATTTATTTTCATTATATATATAATAAATGTCAAATTATATATATATATATATATATATATATATATATATATATATATACCGATTTTTTTTCGATTTAACTGATTCAATTTCAGTTGAATTTCTGATTCTCTGTCTTCACAAATTTTTTAATCAATCCTGTTCTAAAATATACAAGACTGTATATTAAAATGTACAAAAAATTACATGAGAGATTGGTCCCAATAGTCATGGACTTCAGATTCACTTCAAGTGGGTCCAAGGCCTGCAATCTCTGGGCAAAAACAATACCTATGGGCTGTGGCTCTCTCATAAAACAATGGGCTCCAGGTGTATTTCAGTCTTCAAAATTTTTCTTTTTAAAAAATTACTCTTCTAAATTTTTAATTTTTAAAATTTTGAAATATTATTTTAGTATTATAAATATTGATTTATTTTTTTTAACGGGCTGAAGCATCATCCACTAAATCATAGTAACAAAGTCCACAAAGCACAAAGATTGAGAATATAATAAAATTATATTACATGCACGTACACGAGGGTAATATAAATTTATGAAAATTTATAAATTTCATATTTATATAAATAAAAATGTATTATATTCGAAGTTTTGAATAACATTATAATAATATGTTGAATGAGAAACAATTTTTTTTCTACAAAAATAATTTCATCTTAAAAAACATATTTTAAATTATCAAATTGAAAAATTATCGTTAAACTCACTAAATATTGATAGGGCTAGAAATAACAGGCGAGAATACGAGATAAATTTAATATGAAATTAGCGAATTAAAATTAAAAGTAATTGTGTTAGTATGTTGTGACATAAAAATTAGAAATTATATCAAGAGTCCCTTTAAATTTGTATTTGTTTCTCTTTAAAATTAAAAAAAAAAAGAGATTTCTTTGCTCATAAAAAATAAATATTTAGAAACTTGAATATTCTGATTAGCCATAAATAAGTTTCAAATGAATTAAGCTTGAATTCAAGCCTATTTTTAATTATAATTTATTAATGATGCTAGCTCAATTATAATTTATAAATAAGTTTTTGATATGTCTAATTTAAATTTGGGTTGAGTTTATTTAATAATTAAATAAGTCGAGTTTAAATATGATTTTCAAGTTTGATTTGGAGTTCGAGTTCAGAAAAAAAAAATATCATATCTAGACGGAGCAAACTAAAATTTGACTCGATTATAATCCTATAAACATTCAGTGTAAACAAAAATTTTCCTTTAATTTAGATTAAAGGAGAAATAATAAGTAAAACATTTATTAGAAGTCATTCTTATATATATATATATAAACAGTTTGAGCTGCAACTGCAATTATTCATGTAAATTTTGCCTTGAAACATTCTATATATATTTTGGTTAGAGTCATGTGAGATGAGTGAACCAAACAATATTCACGTGGCTGAATTTGTACTTGCTTCATATTCTAATTGCATGCTAATTCAGACTTAGCAAGTAGAGAAGATGCTTAATTATATTTGTTTTACTATTAACTTTCAGCAACCAAATTTGAAACCCTCCCCTACGACTTATAATAATTGTTCCAATGTATTTTCTTCTCTATAATAATTGTTTTCTGAGGTGACATTCAGTTGCTTTAATTACTTTTTACGTTGTATATCTTTTTTATACAAGTTTAGTTTGAATTCTTAGGTTCAGTATTCGAATCTTAGTCTCGTGCAAAGAAATTAATATAACAATTTTTCATATATATGATAAAAAAAACAAAAGAAAATAGTGGAAATAGGCAAGGGAGGGGCTGGCATGTGATAAAATATAAGACGATCACGTGATGTTCTGTCGTTTGAAAATAAATCTCACATTAAATAAAAAAAAATATATTAAAAATTTGTAAATAAATAAATATTAAACTTAGCATATTTAATTGATTTTGAGTAAATATATTTGAATATTTATTTATTAATAAACTTACATATGTATCTTTATATAAACTATTAATTTATTAATATTGAACCAATCATAATGTGATTGTAATTAAAAAATTGTATTACATTAAATAAATAAAAATATATAAATAATTTATAGGTAAGTGAATGTTAAATTTAGTATCTACCAAAGTAATGTTTGAACAGAAACTATGGTTTTACATTTTAGGATTCCATCAACAGCTAAACATTCATCATGACAAATTGGTAGAAAATATAAATATAACACCTTCCAATAAAAACCATTACTTTATTAATCAACCGCCATAATAATTATGAAATTACTGAAAATATGGATGTAATTATATCACTACTGAATACATCCTCTTTTCTCCATAAAGTTGGGGAAGTAGACGCTACAATTCAATAAAGGCAGGAAGCATACCATAAAAGATAAAATCTTGTAGAGTTGATTGACTATTATGACTATGGGTGAACTGTATTATGCGCTATAAAGAAAGTATCAGTTCAACTTGCTTTTTGAAATTTTGTATATGTCAGTATCAGTCTGATAGAACACAATATCTCCAATATCGCTCACATAGTGATCTTCGCTCATGCTTTTCACTAGATAACTGAATAAATGAAATGGAAATGGCCCTGATTTCTTTGGTTCTTTATAGTACTTTCCAAGAACATGCTTAGCTTCCTTTGTCTGCAAGAAGTCAATAACAGTAAAATTAGTTTCACTTTCATATACAATTAATATTAGAGAGAAAGAGAGTTGGAATTACAGCTTCTACTAAGTGATAATGTGGGATTTGAGGAAAAAGATGATGAATAACATGTGTGCCAATATCATGATGAATATTATTGACCCATCCATAATCACGATCAACTGTTGTGAGGCCTCCTCGCAAATAACTCCATTCCTGTCAAAAGCAATAAATTCTTGATTATATTTGTAGTATAGAATGGTAAAATTAATCAAATGAATTGGTGAAATTAGTACATTGCCGCGGAACCAGGGAAGTTTCTGCTCATGTCCATGGTGATGTAGGTATGTAACTAAGTCTAGCCAAATAACAAAAATCTGCGGAAGTAATTAACAGAGAATTAATAAGCAACAAAAAAGATAGATGGAGAGAGAAAAAGAATTGAACGTACCAAGTATGGAATCCCGTAAAACTTCAGCACTTGAACAGGACCAAAAACAAAGCATGAATAAAGTAGCAAAAGACTCATTATGCTATAACAAAAATTTGAAGTTAACACAGCTTTCCTCTCATGAGGAGCAAAGATGTCACTATTTGGATCGAAGTGTGAACCTACTTTCCCTGGACTTCTTCTCCACTGTAAAAATAAAAAATTAAAAATTAAAAAGATGGAAACTTAGGCTATGTCAATTAATGCAAGCTATTTATTAAAAGCAATTAACTAAGAACTTAATTACCAGATAAAACGGAAATGCAAACATCGGGAAAGGCACAGTATATCTCATAATCCGAGTGGTTGTATCCATTTCTTTGTAGATCTTCTCAGGTAACTGAAAGAGATAGATAGAGACCAGTCATTATGAATCTGCCTAATGCTTGTATATGCCAATCAGAGTACAGATAATAATTATCACTACTTACCGGAACCCAAGATTCATCCTTTTCCACATTTCCATGATTTTGATGGTGAGTCCTGTGGCTAATTCTCCTGCAAAATTATGCACAATTTGAACGACTTGAGCCTAAATAATATCAAGATATTCATCAAGAATTAACAGAACAAAACGAAACAGAGCAAAACAGAGAAGATAAAGAAAAAGGGTAACTAATTGAAAAAACTCACCATCCATGGTAGGGTACAAGAATTGAAGAATGCATGAAATGCCCCACCACATTATTTAACAAAGAGTTATTTGAAAAGCTTCCATGGCCACTACAGATCCAAAACAGAACACGAATTGTATTTAAAAATAAATGAATAAATTGATGATTGGTAATAAATGTAAAAGCAGTTCATTACTTACCAGTCATGTCCAAGAACAAAGATAGCCCAGAACATTGTCCCCTGAGCAAACCAATAAAGAGGCCAAAAGAGCCAAGAGTTGAAGTAAAAGGCAGCAGCGGCTAAAGCAAAAACCACAACTACATCCCTAAATACGTAACTGAGAGACCTCCATGGATTCTTGACCCAGCAATGTTTAGGAATGGCAGCTCGGATCTGACCAATATTGAAGGGAGGTGGATTGCTTGGGTCGAAATCCTCTTCTTCTTTAGCGTGAAAACCGTTAACGCCATTTAGAATTGGGGCGTCTTTGCACTGCGGCTGATTCTCCATGGTTTTCAAGCTAAAGGAAAAAGAGTTTAAAATAAAACTCAAGAGGCTTCAACACTGAATTTATAGTAAGTGAAAATGGTCTCTAAAAGGGCATGAATTGCACATGCCCACTCGTTCGGTGAAGCAACTGTGTGAGTATTTTTTTTTTTACATCGGAAATGGAATCTATCTTAAATTTATAGTTCAGAAAAAAATATACTTATTATTAAATTATATCTCGATATATGTAACGTGTGAGTATTACTAGAAGCTAAACCTATAAACAATGCAAGTTTCATTAATGTATTGATGGGTTAGGAGTTGACGCATGTGTTTTATTTTAGTTATTTAAAAATTTTTAAAAAATTATATTTTAATAATATTTGATATAATAAATTTATTGATATATTTTTTTATATTAAATAAAAATCATTTAGACAGTTAAAAATTCATTCAAAATTTTATATATTATATTTAACGGTTTATATTTAACGTATTTCGAATGGATTTCTAGCTGTCCAAATGATTTTTGTTTAGCATAAAAAATATATCACTAGATTTTTTACATCAAACACTATCAAAATATAATTTTTTAAAAATTTTTAAATTTTTTTTAAATAGCTAAAATGAGACACATGAGAGGTTGCTGTGTAAAAATATATAGCAGTCCCTATATTAATGTGTGTGTGAATTTATTAATCTCTTATTTTTACTTAAAAAATTAAAAAGATTCTCTATCTAGAAATATGTATTCTCTATCTTGAATTATGTATTGGATTCTTGTTAATAAGATTTTAGTCTAATTATAAGATTAAAACTGAAATTTTGATTTTATAATAAATTTTAAATGCAACTCATATTTATAATTTAAAAATTAATTTACATATTTTTGACTATTTATATTCAAATATATAATATTCTCTGTTATATATAATATCTTTTGATTTAAAAAAAAAAAAAAAAACTGTAGATATATGATTTTCGTGTAAAGTGCGAACAAATGAAAGAGAAAGAAACATGGCTCCAAATAAACAGCAAGTATGATGTAAGAAAATGGGTAAAATACATAGTGTCTTATTGTTCAGAGCAGAGATATTAATTTTAATAATAAAAACCGTACAAAAATAAAAAGGTTATTAAATTAAGAAATTTATTTATATCATATAGTTCAATCACTTTATAAAAAGTAAAAAATAATAAAATAAAATTGAAATTGAAATAGGTATCGATTCCCAAGACCGACAGGACATTGGCCAAACAATTGATGGACCAAAATAATTGAACCTACAATATAATACAAAGAAGATCTTGACAGTGAGAAAAGTTTTTTAAAATAAACCACTTTTGGCCATTAGGCTCATGGAACAGTTGCATTGAGATCTTCGCTTTTTCTATATTATCAAATGCCTAGGCACCGCTACCACCTATCCTTATACTATTTTCATTCTTTGTAATGTAGTGAGATCATATTTAATAACTTTAGATTAATTTTTTTTTTATAATTTTATACAATCATATATAATTTACTTAATCATAATTTAATTTAATTCAAATATGACTCCGATAATAATTAAGTTATATTTAAGAGTATTATTATTTTTACAGTTTATCTTATTATCATAATAGCTAAATAATAAGATAAAATAAATTTATTAAATTGTGATAATAATAATAATATAAATTATAAAAATAATAATATTTTATATTTAATTATACTTTTTTTTTAGTTATAATGTGAACATATATAATTTATGTAATCTTTTATTTATTTTTATAATTTTATATATACTTTATGTAACTATAATTTAAGATCATCAAATAAGATGACATAATATTATATTTGTCCCTATACATCCTATTTAGTAGGGGGTGTTATGGTTGGATTTAATTTGTTTGAAAAGTTATTATTAAATTAAATTTATATATTCAGTTTGAAAAATTTTCTCATTAAACTAAATCATTATTATAATCAAACCGTCAGTTTCAGTTTGATTTGATTCAGTTTAAATACTTTGGTTTTAAACCAATTTTTTTTTTTGTTTACAATCGTTATTATTTTATTATAAATTTAAGAAAAAACACCGATAAAGTATCGGTAATAAAAAAATTTCAAAAATAGTTTAATATTATATAATCCAAAATTTGTCTATTCCATTAATTAGCACACTCTAAAAATTTATATTTTTTTCAAAAATTATACTCTTTTTTATTTATTTTTATTTAATTTTCATGGATTGTGTTGACAGTATTAATTTATCAATTGTAAATAAATAACTGTTAGCTTGTTAGCTTGTTAAATTGATTAGTTAGTATGTTAGTCAGTTGTAACTAATTGAGCCAGCTCAGACTATTAACATAGCCTGTATATAAATTAGAAAAAATAAATGAGAAGTAGTAGAAAAGATTTCCCTCTCAATTTTGTGTGTATTATTGAAAGTTAATATGGTATCAGAGCATATTCCTTTTCCTTGATTTTTTTTTTCCTTTCTTTTCTCTCGAAGTTTCCTTTTCCAAGTTTATTTTCCCAGAAAGCAAACATTATTACCTAACCAAAATTCATAATTACGATGGTGAATCCTTCCAGTTCCAATTTGAGAGATGAAGAGCAAGTATCCAGTCCTTATTATCTACATTCCAATGAAAATCCGTCCCTTATTTTGGTTTCACCACCATTGAATGGGTCTAACTATCATTCTTGGTTCAGATCCATGAAAATGGCTTTATTGTCTAAGAATAAGCTTCAATTTGTCGATGGTTCAATTCCTATTCCGAGTT
>CANXYC010210218.1:0-46264 GCA_948193065.1 Aleurites moluccanus | reverse complement strand
TAAATAAGGCCATTTTCAAGTCTTTAAATTCTTTTCTCCTTTTAAATATGATATTAAATCCATAAAATTCCGACGGGCGAAAAATGACCATTTTGCCCCCAGTTCACCAAAAATTCAAAATTTCCCGATTAAGTCCTAGCAACCTCTGGACCACTTTTATGTCTAAAACTAATTCAAATAACATGCATAATCATCAATTTCATGCATAAATACATATTAACAACACATTAAAAAGAAAGAAAAAATCTCCCCCCATAAGGTAGAAGGTTAGATACACTCTAAGCTGAGGTGTTACACAGAAGCTGAAGCCATCACGAGGAAAAGAGAAGTCTTAGAGAGAGAGAGAGAAAAAAATGAAAAAATTGAGGAGTGAAGGAAATGAGGAACCTCACCCCTATTTATAGATTTTGAGAATCTCAGAAATGACCGTTATGTCCCCAGCTTGGCCAAAAATAAGGAAACTTGTATTTCTGAAGCAATTCAAGTCAGAATCAGATGCCGTCAATTTTGTTGGATCCATAGGATTTTTCTCTACCTATAGAGATATCATTCGTCCAGATCAGACATTGGGAGCATCTGTAATTTAGAAAATGACAGAGACAAGAAAATACCAGAAAGGTGAAAAATTGCCCGAAGCTTGACATATCACACTTGTATACCTCCAGGCCCCGCGAGACGCAATCAGAACGCCTCCTTTTGTTCCAAATAGACAGGAATGACCCGGTTCACCTACATCACGCCTGCCATTCAGAATAGACAGCTATGATGGGGGGCAGCTATGAACACTCATTATTTACACCCTCGGACACATACCAACCCGAACGAAACTCCCTGAAACCAGACCCGCGCTCAGACAAACTCGAAATAGCTTCAAAACGGAGTCTGGGCACAGTTGCCGCCCTCCAGCCTTGGAAGTGTCGCCCGCCACCCCTATGGGCGGCAGCCGCCGTGCAGCGCGGCTCCTTGCTGCGGCAGCCGCCCCCCTTCACAGCCTGTGCCGCCAAGGCCTATGGCGGCGCCGCCATCCCCTGTTGGCTATGATGTCTTCTCTTGCCAGCGATAGCGACGGTCTGCATCTGAATTCTTTCGAATCCCGCATCAAAAATTGATGGGATTCGACCCCCGAAGCTCCTATTATAAGTAGAGAGCCTCCCCCCACCTTCCAGACAACAATGGACAGCAGCAGACAGAAACATGCCAAGGCTCGCGAAAAACAAGGAAAAAAGACAAGGAATTGTTTTCGTCACTAGATTTCATCTTTTTTCCTCTCCAAGTGATATTTTCTTCTTCTTTAGCTGTCTTTCAATTTAAAAGAGTTGCTATTAGGGACGTATTGAGCCTCTCAGTTGAATATTTCCTCGAAGCAAGGTCCCTCCGCCGATTCGCTTTCTTAAGAGCTAAGAAGGCATCCCGACTCATCACCTCAAGGCGTCATCTAATCCAAGATGGAACTCCGCTCCAGAAGAGCACTCCGTCCGCCAGCATCCCTAAAAGCTAGGGCAAAGGTACATTTTTCTAACTCATCTTCTTTATTTTGGTAAAGCATTAAAATAAAGAATCAAAACATGATAAAATTGGGCATAAAATCAACCCTCCTTCGCGAGAAGGAAGAACTGCATGGGTTTTGATTCCCATTCAACGGGATACGCAGGCAAGCTGTATGAAAGCTTTAAATCCAAAAAATGACAAAAACCATCTCTTTTCTTTTGATTATTTGTTTAACTTTATTTGTTGAATATATCCTTTGGGGAATGTATGATCAACCTAGAACCCATAAGGGCTAGAGTTGATATCCCTTATTTTTGAGGTTTTGAGATGTAATAATTTATTTTTATCGCTCTCTTTAATTATGATATTTTATTGTTCATGCATTTATTTATTTGCTCATGCATCTTATATGTCATTCTTTAATTGTTCATAAAAATCATTTTAAATCAAGGTTAAAATTGAAAGCCAAGTTCAATCGAAAATCTAGTCCCCGAATCCTCTTTGGTTTTCGAGGACTAGTGCACTTTTTCCTTTGGGATAAAATTGGAGTCAAAATGGGTTTTTACTTTAAATTTTTCCGACAAAAATAACTTAAGGTGGCGACTTCAAAACATCAAAATCTTTTTCAAATAAAAGGCGCTAAGCTCGTCTCCTCCGTGAGAAATTGCCCCTATATGAGCACTCCGATGCCCCAATGCTCTCTTTTTCCTTTCAAAGAGGGCGGGCCCGGACGAGGCGGTGCTAGAGCGAGGCCTCATAGTGGTCGGTTTACCGAGGACTACACAGGGTAATGACTCCATATGGGTTATTATAGATCAATTGATGAAGTCTGCTCATTTCCTGGAAGTTAAGACTACTTACTCTGCAGCTCAGTATGCACAATTGTATATGGACAAGATAGTACGGCTTCATAGAGTGCCAGTGATGATCATGTCAGATAGGGATACGCAGTTTACCTCTCGATTTTAGCAGAAGTTCCAGGAAGCTATGGGTACCCAGTTGAGATTCAGTACAGTTTTCCATCCACAAACTGATGGACAGTCAGAGAAGACCATCCAGACTTTGGAGGATATGTTGAGATTATGTGTTCTGAATTTCAAAGGTAACTGGGATCAGTATCTGCCACTGATTGAGTTTTCCTACAATAACAGTTACCATTCTTCTATTGGAATTGCTCCATATGAAGCACTGTATGGTAGGAAATGCAGATCTCCAGTGTGTTGGGTGGAACCAGGAGAGAGACAAATAGAGAGACCAGAATTGATAAAGGAAATGATGGAAAAGGTTCCTATCATTAGAGATCGGATGTAGACCGCTTTCAGCAGACAGAAGAGTTATATTGATCCGAAGCGGAAGGATGTGCATTTTGCAGTTGGTGACCATGTCTTTCTTAAGATCTCACCGATGAGGGGTGTTATGAAATTTGGAAAGAAAGGAAAGTTGTCACCAAGATTTATAGGCCCATTTGAGATACTTGATAGGATTGACAATGTGACCTACAGATTGGCTCTTCCACCTAGTTGGAGCCATGTTCATCCGGTGTTCCATATTTCTATGTTGAGGAAATATGTGTCTGATCTGTTCCATGTATTGGAGGTACAAGATATTGGGGTTAATGAAGACTTGTCATTTGAGAAGTAACCAGTAAAAATTATAGATAGACAAGTCAGGCAATTAAGGAACAAAGAAATCCCAATGGTTAAAGAGCTATGGAGGAATTAGCTAATGGAAAAGTGTACGTGGGAAAGCGAGCAAGACATGAGGGACAAATATCCCTTCCTGTTTGATCATTGATGTATATAGATGTATGTATATATTTAAATTCGAGGGCAAATTTTTTTGAAGGAGGGTAGAATGTAATACCCTATATATGCATATCATGTTTTTGTGAAATAAGTTCTCAGTATATGGATTAAAATTATCGAGATGACTAATGATAATTTTGAAAACACAGTTAGAGCGAAAATGAGAAACTTTTTCGGAAATTGTCGGTACCGATATTGCTGCTGCAAAAATAGCAGTGCGGTCGTCGGATGAATTTTTGATTTTGGAAAGAGGATAAATGATAATGTATATTCAAGTGTAAATACAGTAAAAAGAAAGATGAGAAAAATATTTAAGAACACTGATAAAGTAAGCGATGACAAAACCGTAAATAAATGGAACTTTGGGGGTATAGTGAAATTTCGACATTCTGAAACTCAGAATGGCTCTAAAACTATTTTTATTAATTAGTATTAATAAAAATAAGATGTTAGAACATTCACTTTGAAATCCAATTCCCGACAGAATTGTCAGAATAAATTACCGAGCGAAAATATATCAAAAGCAAATTAAGGAAAGTTGGAGGATCAAAAGTGAAATTTGCTATTTTTGTCTTACTATATAAGCATGCCTTAGGAAAAATTTTCCCATTTTCTTCTCTTCTTCACCGTAGCTTTCTCTCTTCCATTCCAATTGAATTTTTCTCTCAATTTGTGAAGGAAAAATGTTGGAATCTTGAAATAAACACCATATTATCCATCCTCCATCAAATTAAACCATAGAAAATCAAGAAATTTTGAAGAACAAGGTCCTTGAAATTTTGACCATTTGAAAAAATTTAGGTAAATTGTTCATTTGTTTGATTTTATGTTTTAATTAGGTTAATTAGATGTTGGTAGGATTGGGTAAATGGTTTAATTGCATCAATTGATGCATTAAGCAATTTTGCCCAATTTTCAAACCCTAAAGTGAAGTTGTGTAATTGGATTTTGTGTATATGAGTTAGGATGTGTAAATTGAGTATAGAATAAGTCAATTGGATGTTTCTTGGTGATGAATTGATGTTTACATTGTTGTAGAAAATTTGGTTGGAGAAAGTTGTCGATTTTGCCTATTGTGAGGAATTGAGGAATTGGGTGGTAAGGCAATTTTGCTAGGTGATTTGCAATTCTAGGTGAGTCTTTTATGCAGCAATTGTCATGCCTAAATTGATAAAACGTCAATTAGAATCCATATGTGAAAATGTCATTTTGGTCGAACCCTAATTGTGGCATTTTGCTTGATTTTGCTCTTGGTTTTGGACTTGTTTTCCATGCCAAATTGATATGCTTGATGAAGATTATTAAGTTGTGATTGTTGCCTATAAATTGCTTTCCACGTATATGTTTGTTGATAATTAGGGTAATGTCAATGTTGCACCAAAACCATGCCGAAAAATCCGTAGGCCAACCATTTGAATGTCACCGTCGCCAGCGACAATGGCATGTCAATTGCGTCAACTTTTTGGCCGCAAATGACCAAATTTATGTTTGTTCTCATTATTGGTTGTTAGACCTTTGGTCATTGTTTTATCGATTATTATTGATGTCTTATTGACTTTATGCTTATTAAATTAATTACTAATGAGTTATTGATACTTACCGACGCCATTATTTTGAAATGGTATCTATTGATGTGTTTATTGCTTCTATTGACTCCGAGGTGATTTGACAAAACTGCCATTCCGACAAGGTAATGAGTTCATGCTGTCGGCTTTGTGCACATTGTATTGATTGATACCCTGTACTAGGAAGGGATGTCCTAGTCATAAGACCCATACAGTCTTATGTTTATAAATAGTGATTTGTGCTTGACACATTTCTATGCGTTTCATGGCTCTATATCTGTCATTTCCATCTTATTCATGTGATATTGATTCCATTGATATGATTGTTTATTTACAGTCATATTTTGTACTTGTTTCATATGATTGTTTACTTATAGTCATATTTTGTACTTACTTCTGTATTATAGAGATTCTGAGCAGACTAATATTATTATTTCATCTGCCTATTGTTTATTGATATTCCATTTCTTGTCATTTGTCGATGCATATTAGATTCACTGAGTATCATATATACTCACCCTCTCACTGTTTACCCTCTCAGGTGCAGAGTAGGAGGCAGATATCCCATCTTTTTTAGCTCTCTGTGAATTCGGCAGATCTTTTATCAGTGTAATATTATGAACACTGTATTATTTTATATGTTCATATCCTAATTGCTCCATAGGTTTTGTACAGTATAGTTAGTATATGAACATGTATGTATGGGAATATTGGAGATTATTAATGATATGATTATGGTATTTACAAAAAGTTACAGAATGAATGACAGAGTGACAGAATGAATAGTATTTATGTGAGTGAATGGTTATATATATTGCTATTGATTGATGAAGGGTAGATATGTTTCCGCTGCGATATTGTGTTTGCATTAATGAAAGTGATGGGTTCTACGGGTGTTGGTCGCCTCGGCATCTCCCGCACCCTAAGACCGTCGCTGTCTGTTAGCGGGTCATGACATAAATTGAAAGACTTATTGAATATTTGGTGTTAATGGCAAAAAGATCATAGTATAATTTTTTCATAGACTTTTGGATAGAGAATGTCCACTAAGCTTTAGGCAATAATTTAAAAATGGAAGATAGTTTTGAATTTTTGTTAATGGGTTTCTTCTTATCAAAATGGACCCATTCCACTTAAATATAGACGAAGAAGATTATTAGTCAGAAGTGTAGAGGTCTGTCATTAACCTATTCACTTATTATTAACCCAATTTATTAATTAATCTAATTATGCATGTATTAAGCTAATTGGTATTTCATTAGCTTAAACAAGCTATGCAAGCTTGTCTTAGCTTAATAGGAAACAAAGAATGACTTCATCATTCTCGTTTGCTACTTATATTCCCCACTAACTCTCTTACGACCATTTGTATAAATAATGGATGTTATAGAGAGAGGAATAGTCAGTTGGAGCAAAATTTTAGATATAGTTCTCTTCTTTTTCTTGTTTTCTTATGAAAGTGTAAAGGATGAAGATGTACAAAATTTTTCCACTAAGCTATTTACTTGTCTTATTTCTAAATAAAGAGTTGAAAGACAAAGTGAAAAGTAAGAGCCAAGTCAAAAGTTCTTTTTCTTTCTTTCTAAATATAGAATTTGCAATTGGGTTTTGAAGATTGAACATGAACAAGGCTTTTTATTCATCCTTTCTATTTACTATCTTGTATATAGTGAAAAGAAGAATAGATAGATAGCTTTGATGGATGTTCTTTTCATTTTCTTATGCAAGAAGTACTAGGTGAGTGAAAGTAGAAATAGTTTCCCATATTGCCTTTGTTATATGAGAATTGAATTGAGGCCAAAAGAAATTCAAAGTTTATGCATTTCTTATACCTTGACTTAATGTTATGGATTAGCATTCGAGCATTGAGGAAGAAATACTAAATATATCTAGTCTTCTCAAGACTCTTATTGAGTTTCAATAAATATGTGGATGGCTTGTCATTTCAAACAACAAAGGTGATCGGAAGCAATCCTAATTCAAGAATTGGAATTGTATTTTACACCAACTTAAGGTAGATTTTACTTCTTATTTTCATGTAGATTATAATATGTGAACTTTATTCATTTTTATAATTATTAGTTTCCTAATTAGAATAGAATTCAAATTAAAGTTTAGCTATTTGCTTATATAAAGAACTCCACTGTATAATTTTAAACTTTATTTGAACAATCAATCAAATCAAACAACTTTTTATTTCATTTGTTTTTCTATATTCTTTTTCCTTTGAATTGACAATTCCTACCATTTATATATTCAGCCCTAGAATTGGTAGTTATTTTAAACTTGCATATTTGATCAAGGTTAATGGTGTCAAAAACTGATACACTACAAATATTAAGTTATTTTTGTCATTTAATTCAAATCACATGTCCTGTTACTTTAGAATTTGTTAACAAGTATCTTGAATTAAAAACAATTAAATAGTCAACTTTTAGAGGTTAACAAGTTAATAATATTTTCTTTAAAAAAAAAAAGTCAATATCAAACTGTCTAGCAATAACCTTAGGAATATAGTGGTGAATTTGAAAAAAAAAAAAAAAGTATATTTTATTAATGTTTTTAAAATCAGACCGGTTAAAGAACCGGTGAAGACAGAGGATTAGAGGATCAAAAGTTTGACCGGAATCGAATCAATTAAACCGTTAAAGAATCGGTGAAGGCAGAGGGTTAGAGGATCAGAAGTTCGACCGGGATCAAATCGATTAAACCGAGAAAAAATCAATATATATATATAATTTGACACTTATTATATATATGATGAAAATAAATATAATTTGACATTTATTATTTTTTATCAAAAATTAAAAAAAAAATGATCCGCACGAATTGAAAAAATCAATTTGATTTGACCGGTTCACCAATTAACTGGCCGGTTCACTGATTTTTTAACCGATTTTTAGGGAACGAGTTTTTATAAATTGACTGGATCGATCGTTAATTCGATTCTCAATTTTTCTAATTCGATGGCCGATCCAGTTCTATCCGATTTTGACAACCATATATTTTATCATGTAATTTTTGTATGATGATATGAAAAAAATATATACTATATGTTGTCTTTAAAAAAAAAATTGGCACCACTATAATATATATAATTATAAATAATTATTAGACTAATCTTTTTATTTTTATTTTAAATATTAGGAAAAATGAGTTTAGAAAATATATATATTTTCCGCTAAGTTATGTATCGGTATCCTATTCTTTTTATCTTTGAAATTTAAGTCATAGTATTTTTTTTTTTTTTTTTTTTTTTGTCCGAGTTACTGAGTTTAAAATTTTAGTTGATGCAAATCCACCTTTTAGTTGATTTATTTTTTGTCTTATATTTTTTTAATATTTCATTCTAGCCAATACTAAGAAATATATATTTTTTTTAATTCTAAATAAATGAATTTGAATTGTAAATGAACTAATTTGAACTTATTCAATTAGATTTCCAACAATCCAACTAAAATTTTGATTTTTTACTAAGATTTTGTTTATTTTTATGGACCATTATAAAATAAAAAAAAAAAAAAAATTACGCCACGAATAATAATAATTGATTGTTTTATTGATATATACTACTCAATTAGAGTTTTAAAAAATATTAAGGAAGAGCAACCGCTGCCTCCGCCTGTAAGATGTACTATTAATTCAATTATTAATTTCACCATTCCTTTATAAAAATTCAGTTTAAATAAATTATATTTTTTCAATTCATATTTAGAAGAAAATAATTTATAAAATTTTAAATAACTTTAAAATAAATAAAAATTATATTATTTCGTAAAAAATTAATTAATTTAATTTAAGTTTTATTTATATTCAAATTATATAAATATAAATCTTAACCTCAAATTTTAAAATTATTTTTAGTTATTGCTAAATAAATAAAAATAAATAAGAAAATAAATGAAAATAAATTTATTATCTATATATAATCTTTAGAAAATTTTTGTATAAAAATTTGATTCAATTCTATTCTTTTAAATGTTTTTTTTTTTCAATCGAAGCTAATATGATCTGATTTTTACAGAGGTAATTACACCTAGTACGACATTTTATGTTTCTTATATATATATATGGCCACTTCTTTTATTTTTTTTTTTAAAATACGAATTTTTTTTTTTTTTTTACTTTTCCTCATTTCACGTATACATCATCAATGTACATCACCTAAAGCCGCTGCACATTATCATATACGCTCTCCAATAAAAAAAACTTTTCAAAAAATTATTTTTTTATGTTTCTCTTTCTCGTTGAAAGCTTATTGATGTCTCTCTTTCTTTCTTTTGCCAAGGTATTTCTTGTTCTTTCAACTTTCCTTGCATGCAAGTGTCTTCTATTTTTTTTTTTTTTCTAGTTTTTTCTTATTTCTCTATCATTTAAAGTTCATTTTCAACTTTTTGCTTTGATTTTGGACACATTTTGTGTTTGTTGTCAGTTATTTAAGGGTTTAATTTGTAAGTTATTCAATTTTGTTAACTGATATATTTGGGTATAAAGGATAAAACTCATTCTACTTTTTTTTTTTTTTTTTGTCAAAATCTACTTCTCAAATATTAAGAAAATTAAAAGTTTCAATTAGAAAGAATATTAATTTAAGAAAATTAAAGGTTTCAGTTAGAAAGAATATTAATTTTAGTGATTGTACTGAAATGGATAAAAAAAATCTATGTAAGAAGTGCAAAAAAATTATGACATTAGTTTAGATATAAAGAAATTAAGTAAAAAATCTTCAAAGAAGAGAAATTCTCCTCTTTATGTTAATTTTGAGAATAGTTTGAAGAGAAAGAGAAAGTTTTGTTACTTTATGATTTATGCTTAGTTGCCTTTGGATTTAAATTTAAGTGCTTTAGGGTTCATGTTTTATCGCTTTTTTTTATTGATTTAAAGCACCATATTTTTTAAAATTTTTAATTATAAATCCATAAATCTGTAAAAAAACTTTGGTGCAAAATATAATATTTTAGTTTTCCAGTATTTTTGAAAAAATCCCAAAATAAAAAATATTTTATTTTTATTGTTAAATTTTTTTTTTTTCAAAAATACTAAATACCTAAAAATATTTTTTTAAAAATACTATATATCTAAAAATATTTTTTTAAAAATACGACATATACCAAACATATATCAAAAATATACCACACATATACCAAATATATATCAAAAAAAAAAAAAACAACAGTAAAATTAAAAAAAAAAATAAAAAACAATATATTTATGTAATATTCCTTTAAAATTATGTCTGCAAATGCTAACTGAGAGATTTATACTAATATATGTGAAATGTGCACAACAATATGATCCATAGCATCAAAGCAAATCATTATCTATCGTATTTTTCACCGTCTCATGGAATTTAAAAGAACCCTAAGTATTACCAAAAAGTGTATATATATATTATAATGCTAAACCTCCACTGAAAGAAATTCAATTCATTTTCCTTAAACATAACAGCAACTACTCAGAAAGGAAAACAAAGAATTTGAAGTGTAGATAAAAGAGAATCATTACAAAAAGCAGAAGACTGCAGAATGATCAGCAACTACAACTTCAAAAAGTTTGTATAACCAGCCTAACTAATGAACTAGAAGTGGGAGTACCCACAGAGCACAACTAATCTAAGGATATAAATTAGTAGAAGCGTGTACCAGTATCATAAACGCGGCCCCCATGATAAGGATCTCTGGTAGGCTCAAGTCCTTGATCCCTGGAACCCCCAAGAAAACGATTCTGTTCCTTGAATGATTCAAAATGATCAGTATTATAGGCTCGGTGAGCATCAGGGATAACAGCTGAGGGTGTACCACCACTGTAACCATGAGTATCACCAGAGCCCATGCCACCATTGGGATGACGGTCTATCATGGATTGACGATATTGATGTTGTCGTGAATGTGACTCTTTTCGGAGGAACTCATCTCTACGGCTAGCATGTCGGGCTCGAAGTGCTGCTAGTTGCTCTTGATACTGATTGTTTATTGCATTTACCTTCTGCAAAAATGTTCAAAATACCATTGCGTGATCTTTGCATTATGATGCATACCCATTACTATCTTTAAATTTATTACATAATAAAGTGCATGAATAGACAAACTTCATCCCTGCCCTCTCAAAGTCATTATTCTCCATTCTATTTCATTTTTCATCAAGGGAAACTCATCAGTGAGTTGTGCAATGACAAAAAAAATACTAGATAACATCAATATTAACAATTTAAGGTAACAAAAAAATTTGAAACACATTTTCCTTACAAATTTTATAGCATGTACACATATAGAAGATAAATGAACCTCACCCAAACTTAAACTTGCATTATGAGCAAGACTCGATTTTGCATCTTGTCAAAACACATTAGTGCACTTGGAACCATCACATCTCGTGAGTAACAATTTGCCAATTCTTACCCATGTTACATTCTATATATGATTATAAAGGGAAAAAAGGAATTTTCCATTCTGATAAATAAAAATGCAATTATTTTTATCTAATTAGATGTCAAATTTATTAAAAAGAGCTCCAGAAGTAAAGGGACCTGCAGCTCTGATACAATTGTAAACAAGAGATATTCCTATCCAAAAGGTAAAAATAAAAAGCACCGAAAAGAAGTTATTCCATGATATATAAGAAAAGGAATGACTATATAAAGAATACTGATGAAACAAGAATCTGCAAAATCATAGTTTTAATTTTAATTTCATTACAACCCTACCCCAACAGTCTCAAATATCTGACCTTTTCGTTCAAGCCATAAACACCTGATAAGCATAACAGATTTTAATATACCAAATCCATTCCTTCCAAAACACATCTGCCAACATTTAAAAAGTCGTACCTCTTCCCATTAGAGTACGTATACCATTGAAAAAGAGGACAAATATATCCTCTTTGGAACAAACAATTAATCAATGTGTAAGCTATAAGATACTCCACGTCATCACATGTAACACCAACAAGCCAACCTACAATGGCCATTAAAGTCTCTGCTTAAGATTAGATCCCTGGACAGAAATTCACCCAAAAAATGCCACCACTAAATGGAGTGCAAGTGCACCAAACTAGCAACGGAATCTTTCATCCGTTTCTCCTTTCAAGGTCAAGTAGAATTTATTACGAGATACAAAAACTGACCAGATCTCATCTTCCTAACTATTGTTCTCATTAATTCAATCCTGACAAACTCAATCAAGTGAATCTTCCACAGCTTTCTCAGGTACACAACTGCACATGCAAATCTAGGGTTCCAATAGACGGAGGGCAAATTGTAAGTATTCTAGGTGTGCGTTCACAGGCCATCCTCTCAGCATTTTCTGAATTTAACACATTAAATAATCCGAGCAACAGCCAGCAACCTTTTTCTACAACTTTCTAAAAGATCTACCACAAGGATGGCAGCATCTGAGAATCATAACTGACCAAGCAGTTTTTCCACAGCAATGGGCAGCAGGCAAGTGGCAATTTTAAAATCATACTGTCCAAATTTGGGTTGCATCTATGGTCCTTCTTCATTCAGTTCCTGTAGGAATATGTCAATGTACAATGACATTGGAGAGGAATTTGTCAAAAAAATGTTAAATTACTAATACCATCCCTGAGGAGCTTTAATAATACTAACACTCACATTCCTATTTTCTCTAAAAACTGAACTAAAATATTATTTTCGTGAACGGTTTATCCATTTGAAAAACACAAAGTGAGCCATTACTGAAACTGAAAAGACAAATACCCTCATCCCTAATAACCTTGAGGGAAAAAAAAAAAAGGTGGCATGCTGTTTCATAATGGACTTTAAAAAAAAAAAAAGTGAAATAAAAATGTTAACAACAGCAAGGGCAGCAGAAGAAATAGAAGTGAAAAAAGAGAGAGGAAGGGGAGAGTGTAGAGAGACAAAAAAAAATTGCTAAAGGTTCAATTCAGTTCTCATGTTTTTCTGGGAAGTCCAATTAGGTCCAAAATTAGCTGTCTCAAATTGACTCATTAATCTTTAATTTTGGTTGGATTGAGTCCAACTTCTATTAAATGAATAAAATAATAATTAAAATATAACATCAGTAAAATGGAACAAAAGGAGAAAAGAAACCATAGAAATTCAAGTTCTTTAGATGCAAACTTGGGTTCTCTAGAGTTTTGTGTAGTATAGAAAACTGAATCTCAGTTTTCTTGGATGGATTATTGAACGCCATGTTTGGATATGCAGTGGATTTGTAGAGAGATTCATGGTTGATTGTTGTTGGTTTTTGAGATTTTTTTGCTTTTTTTTTTCTTTTTTTCATTTTTAAATTTTTAGATTTTTTAAAAATTTAATTTTTTTTAATCAAATGAAAAAATAATTTTAGAATAAAATACTTAACTTAGCCTTAATCCCAAAATTAATTGAGATCGACTATATGGATTCTTTGTTTTCACTCTAAACGATTTTGGACAATATATTCTAATAATTGTAATACTTCTAAATCATATTATATTTCCTCTCTTTCAAGTTGGTATAGGTCTATCCCTTCTTTTCTTCATTTTCTCTATCACGAAGTGTTCAACCTTTCTAACCAAAATCTCCCTTGATCTCCGTTTCATATGCCCAAACAATCCAAGTCTCCTTCAACTGTGCGCACATTAGTAGTCACTCCTTTATGCATGTCCATCAATACTTGTAAGTATTTAATCAATATTCTTTTACATTCTAACACCTACTATAAAATTATAAAATAAAATTTTAGAATAAAATAATAGAAAAAATATTATCTTATTTTTTAATTATTATTTTAATCCTTTTAATGGAAATTGGACTCAATCCAACCAAATTAAAAATTCATGTGTCAATTTGAGAAAGAGTTAACTTTGGACCTGCCAAAAAAACATAAGGACTAAATTAAGCCTTTAGCCAAAAAAAAAAAATCACCAAATTTTATTTTCGAGAAAAAAATGCCCATAAAATATTTAACACAAACAAAATGACAAATAATTAATAATTATCATAGCCATCAATTTTCTCACCTTTGGTAGTGTCACCCTCTAGTTTCTCCATAACCACAACCAATCTTCAAAATCACATCCATCCAACAAGATCATATATTTGGGAGGCTTATTAGACTATGAAGGATCGGGTGGTGAGAGCAAGGGGGAATGCTTGATGAGGCAAATTGGCAACAACAAAGAGAGGGAATAGAGAATAGAGAGAGAAATATCAAGAAGCAAAAAGAAGTGTCAAGAGGGAAGAGAAGAGAAATTATTAGGATTTTGTTGGGCAACTGCAACTAGTTAAAGGTTAGGGTTGGGGTATTTCGGGGAAAATATTTTAATTCTAACTTTGAACAATTAAATAGCCATTGACCAACAATTTTTCCTTAAAAACTCAACAAAATGACCATTTTGTTAACGAAATTAAACGTCAATAACTACTTTACTCATTTTTAGAAAAGGAGGGATGGAAGTATTGATATCACAAAGCCTCAAGGAGGTTTTAGTAATTTGTGCCAAGGGAAACTCCTTTTCAAAATCCTGTGATGTTACACATCTTCATATGACTTTTATGTTGCCTAATTTCCTCAAAAATCTAAAGACATCTTAAAGTGCATAAATAATAATCGCGCATGATTTACGAAAGAGCAAAAGGCATTATTTCCACAACTTTATCAATGAAGATGATGGAACACCATGAACTTAGAAAGTCATTTAAATGTGCTGCATACTGAGTATAAATAATAGGTTACATGCAAAATAAGAAATTGTTTATTAATAATTCATTTGTTAGTGTATATGTGCTTACGAGCCATATTTTTATTATCTTTGCACATATTTTTGTAACCGATTCTCCTTTATGGCAATATATGATGTATTCTTCATTATGTTGATTTCATATTTATATTGAGAATATTGTCCATAAGTACTTGGTAGATTAACATTCCACATTTGAAGAGAATGGAGTGACCGTTCGATCTATTTCAAGTCCGGATTTGAGTACACGGTAATCATGATCAGAGGTTTCGTGGAATGTGAATTATCATATGTATATTCGATTGGATAATCATGGCACCTATTACTAGGGGGTTAACCATGATTTATGGGAACTGGTCGGGAACAGGGATTCCCTTGATTGGTCAAGATAGGATTTCTCGTGACATTCTGGATAATGACGTTTCTCATTGTTAGTCAAACATGAACCTAGAAAGTCACACATACATTTGCTAGGCTTTCAATTGAGTTATCTCGGTCTTAGAGATAATTAGATGGAGCAAATTATTAAGTTAACGCGGTTGCTAGCATAACCGTTCGCTCGGTTACGAAAAAATTCAAATTTGTTGTTATGGTGCATTAGGCCCGCTATGGTAGTGGGTTAATTCATTTATGTGGGTCCAACCCACATTTGATAATGGATGATGGCCTAATGGGCTTAATTATTTGTTAATTGGGCTTAAGGTTTCATTATTGGTTAATGGGTTTTTTCCTATTTAATGGGCCCAACCACTAATGGATGGAAGAAAGAATTTAGGCTTGGTTAATGGAGAGTGTAGAGATTTTTCACTAAGCCCAAATTAAATATTAACCATGGATTAATTAATTCTCTAATGATATGTCATTCATGCAAGCCATCTTTTTAGATGGTCGAGGACATGGTGTGACACGTGTCATTCAGATAAGGCTTCATTGAGATAGTGGAAAACATGGTGTGACACGTGTCATTCATGCAAGGCTTTATTGAGATAGTAGGAGACATGAGTGACATGTTTCATTCATTATCTTTTTCAATCTTGTCATGCACGGCTCCATTAAGATAGTGGGAAACATGGTGAAAGCATGAATGACACATGTCAATTAACTTCTTTTACAAGCTTTCTTCTCTCTCCTTGTAGTGGAAAATAAGATGAATATAGCTTGTTGGAGTGACATGGCTGAATTGACTAAGGCATTTGGGACAACAAATTGTTTTGTTCTCTCTCATTTCTGCCTTGAAGAAATTTGCAAGAGTAAAAGAGATAGATTCTTATTCTTCTTCTTCTACAATTCTTCTTTACTTTCCTTTCATGTAAGGTTTACATGTTAGATAAGGAGTAAATTTGCACCAAAAACATTATAACTTGATACTTACCTTTGCTAAGGAGACTTTGGTGGATTTTGAGCTTTGAACAAAAGAGAACCACCTAGACAAAGAACCTAAGCGAGGAAAGAATTCCAAGTAGATTGCAAGTACTTGTGAACTAACTAGAGGCACAACATTTGGTGTGCTTGGTGACTTTTGTTTTGGCCTTCAAGAGGTAATCTCTAAACTTTGTGTTAATCTATGTATGATGTGTTTTGGCCATAAAATAATTGACCCTTGTGGTTGTGCTCAAAGATTTATTTTCTTCTGTTGCCATGTTTGTTATTTTGAGCACCTAGTTTGATTTTTAGAAGCCTACAAGTAGTATCAGAGCCACCTGTTTTTTGCCAAAACCCATGTTTTTGTATTTGCCATATATATAAGTATATTTGGATGAAATATCAAAAACTATAGCAATGGTTATCAATTTTGTTAAGAAATGGCAATAACCATTTTTACCATTCATCCAGAATTTGCTTCTAAGTAAATGTGTGAATAAATATGGAAAAATGGCCGGTTTGTAGTTACCAAATTTTTGGCTTTCAAAATTGATTTTTGCACTTAATTTTTGGACCAAACACGTTTGTATAAAGTGTACATGAGCATATAAAATGACTAATGAATATAAAATTGATTCATGCATTTTCGAATGATAATTGTTTTATATTGCTTTGGTCATAGCATGGATGGAAAGATCAAGGACTTAGGTGTGGGATGATTATAATCATTATTCTTTCATTTGGGATGAATGTAATATTAATAGTTTTAGGTTGTTTCTATTCTTTTGAGCTCTTTGAGCAATTTGTTATAATTTCACCTTGATAAGTCAAGGATTATCATATAATACACTTGGAGACATGGAGATTTCAAGACAAATGGAGCTCAACCATAAGATGCCTAGTGGAGCAAGTTCTCAAGCAGAATGAGAAGACTTGTTTTGGATAGAATCTAGAACTTTCCTTCCTAATTCCTTGTGACCAGGAATTAGGCCCATAGAAATAATCATTGATCGATCCTATGTTATTTGTTTTCTATTTATATATGAATGTATGGTCTTATGCATAAAAATACATATGATAATTGAAAAAGGATAATGTGCAAAGTGAGACCTAATAAAATAAAGTTCAAAAATCTTTTAATAAATGGATTAAGTCTGAGACTCTCCATTGAAGTAACATATTCCATAGACATTAAATAAAACACTAAATATATGGAAACATATGGTGGGATATTTAATCTGAAAGCATGTTATTGGAAAGGCACGGGCTGCATGTGAGCCCATGGATACATTGCTTGGCAAGAACGGCATTGTGAACCTAACTCTTGCAATGTTCAAATCTATGGATTTGCATAACCAGTGGGTTGGACGTAACTAGTGTGAAGGTCCAAGAACGGCATTGTGAACTTGAGAACCGTAACATTAGGAGCCAATAAATTGATTTTGTGAACTTGAGTGGCTTTGATATACTGGCAAGAATTCAATCACCCACTAGAAATCCACCCGACAGGATTTTCGTTTCCCATTTTGAAAGTGTTGGATTCACCAAGTTAGTGGTAGGACCGTAAATGATTAAAAAACAAATTTGTATGGTAGTTATAAAATATTTTAATAAGATAACTAATGAACTTGTTATTTTCTGTAGTAACTCAATTGATCTAAAATGGCAAATACCTCCACAAACTTTATAGCTTCTATTCTTGACTGTCACAGGCTGGGAAGCACCAACACGCTAAATCGAAGGGAGAGTCGGTGTCCAACACATGTCCGACACCTACACACGATCAATAATTTTTGACACGTTGACTAATCGACACGCAAATTTGATCATGTCCAACACAGTCAAATGGTAATTTTGTAAATAACCTTAAAAAATCTTTAATCTTGCCCATTGCCAATTTTGCAAATAACCTCTCAATTCACTAAAAAACCTATTGACCTCGCTGAGAGCCTCCAGATCTTCACATTCGTATTTGCCTATCCAGGTTAGTCCTTTTTTTAATTTCTTGTTTCTCTTTCTTCTTACTTTTAATTTCTTCTTTCTCTTCTTCTTTGTTCTTTCTTGTTTCACCACATCTTATTACACACCTTTTTTTTATTTCTTGTTTCTCTTCTTCTTCTTCTTGTTTCTAATTTTGAGTCCTACAATGACAGATTTGTTATAAATTAATTAATAAAATAAATAATTAGACTTAGGTTGGTTGGCGATGAAATAAATACTCTGTCACACCCTTTCAATTCAATCTTTATCCTTTGGATGTAGATTTGTTATTATTGTTCCTTTCTTCTCCAGCTTTGCTTTTTTATTTTAATACGATTTCAATTTTGCCACTGTTTAGAAAAAGAAAAATCCTCAGCCTCTTTTTGTAAGCATTTTCAATTTAATAATGTTAATATATAAGAAAATATAAAAAGTAAATAAATATATTTACAAAAGATTAACTTTATTGCTATAAAAACTAATTATGAAATAAATATATTGTTTGATTCTTAATATTGTGTTATTATTCACGGGATTTTTAGAAAATAAATAAAAAAGAGAAATTTAGTAAGCAGTAGTCTTGTTTCGTTCGACTCCATTGGTTTGAAATTGCACTTATGGTTTTTGTTAATTGCATTTCTAGTCAAGCTTATGGATATTTTGTTTTTTTTTACTTCTTATTAATGTGATGGAATGATAAAAGTAGCTTATTTATTTGATTTTTTTGTTGAATTGATGAAAATATTTGTTGCTAAATTGATAGATACAGTTTGTTTTATTTGATTTTTTGTTAAATTAATAAATATGAATGATAATATATAATGTATATATTAAAAATATTATTTAATATTCAAACGTATTTCAACGTGTCGAAATCTAAATTTTTTTAGAATTAACTTGTCGGAATATCGTATCGTATCGTATCATGTTGCGTGTCGGTGTCAGTGTCGGTGTCGGTGCTTCCTAGATCAAAGGCTCACTAGGCCTAACTTTTCTGATTGGTTCAAAAATCTCAAAATTGTTCTTAATAAGGATCAAATCAAGTATGTCTTGGATTCTCCTATCCCGGAGCCCTTACCAGAGGGAGCAACTCCAGAGGAACATGCCATCCTTCAGAAGTGGAAGGATAATCTGTCAGCTCGTTGCTATATGTTGTCATCCATGAAGGATGATATATATATAAGTTGCACGAGAACATGGAGAGCGCTTACGACATTCTCATGCATCTCCGGGAGATGTATGGTGAGAGGAGTCGTCCAGCTATGTATGACCTAGCTAAGTAGCTTTTCAGGACAAAGATGATAGAGGGATCATCAAGGGGGGAACATGTCCAGCATATAATTAGATTGATCGAGACTCTCGAGAACCTGGATTTTACAATGGACTTCCACCTTCAGACTGATTTGATACTTCAGTCATTGCCAGACTCTTTTTCAAGCTTCATTATGAACAATCATATGAACAATATTGAGTCCACCTTGGCAAATCTCCTTAATCTCCTTGTCATGGCAGAGAAAACCATGAAGGGAGAGGCTAAAAACAAAGAGACGACTCTTGTTGTTGGATTCTCTGGCAAAGCCAAAAAGAGGAGAAGCAAGAAAAAGAAGATTGATTCCCTAAAGCCCAAGGGTGGTGTTGAGAACCAGAAGGAGAAAAAAGTGGGCGATGCAACAAGGGGCAGGTGTTTCCACTGCCAAGATAAAGGATATTGGAAGAATAATTACCCTAAATGGAAGGGCAAAGGCAAGGAGAAAGGATTGGGTATGTCTCTTACTTGCTATTCTGATGTATTTTCTCATTTATCGGTTGCATGAATCCTTGATTCAGGTGCTAGCTCACATGTGTGCGCATCTTTGTAAGATTTGGAAAACAGTGAAGGCTTAGGAGGTGAAGAGGTGACTCTGAAGATTGGCAATGGAGCTAGTGTAGCAGCCAAGGCCATTGGATCCACCTCTGTTGATCTACGAGATCATGTGTTGCTTTTAAAAGATGTTTTGTATGTACCTAATGCTTATAGGAATATTATCTTTGTATCCAGATTAACTATGTTAGGATACGAATTTTTATTTAAGAGAGATGTTTGTATTTTGTATTATGGTAATACAATAATTGGCATTGGTTATGTACTTGATGGTCTTTATTACTTGCATAGTAATAGTCAAGCAACCACAAGCATGTATGACATCAATATCATAATTAGGAATAACTCTGGTTCAAAATTTCTCTGACACTTGAGACTAAGTCATGTCGCTAAAGACCGATTCCTGAGGTAGGAGAAACAGGGAATCTTAGATTCACTGGGTTCTAAATCATATCCAACTTGTGAGTCATGTCTTCAAGGCAATATGACTAGGTCACCCTATGTTGGACAAGGGGAAAGAGCCAAGGAAATTTTGGAGCTAATACACAATGATGTGTATGGCCCATTCAGTACAATGGCTAAAGGCGGATTCTCCTATTTCATCACATTCACAGATGATCTCTCGAGATTTGGTTGTGTGTATGTGATGAAGCACAAGTGCGAGGCATTTGAGAAATTCAAAGAGTACAAGTGTGAGATGGAGAATCAAAAGGGAAAGCGTATTAAAACCCTACGGTCTGACTGAGGTGGGGAGTACTTAAGTACCGAATGCACAGGCTTCCTTGAGGAGCATGGTATTGTTTCACAACTTACTCTTGGTACACCACAACTCAATGGTGTATTAGAAAGGAGGAACTGTACCTTGTTAAACATGGTATGCAGCATGTTGAGTTATATTGATTTGCCTACAAACCTGTAGGCATATGCGTTGCAAACTGCTTGTTATATTCTAAACCATGTTCCATCCAAATTTGTACCTTTGACTCCTTGTGAGATATGGAGCGGTAAAATCCCTATTCTTAAAAATATTAGGATTTGGGGTTGTCCAGCCCATATTAAGAAGTTAAAGGTTGACAAGTTAAAGGATAGAACTGTGAATAATAGATTTGTTGGTTACCTCACGGGATGTTCATGATATTATTTCTATCTTCCAGAACAACAAACCATTGTTGTTAGCCGGGATGTTGTCTTTCTGGAAGAGTTTCTCCAAGAAGGCGACAAGGGCAGGAAGATAGACTTGGATGAGGGCTCGTCCAGTGAAATCCAACAAGATAATCCCAGTGAGGAGCCTATACCAATCACAGATGTCTCCATAATTGATGTAACAGAAGCCTTCTAAGAGTCTGTTGATTCTAAACAAATACCAAACTAATAGGCATCAAAGTTCGTTGATTCAAAAAGAATATCTAAAATTGAAAGAAATAATTTTCAAACAAAAAGGTTATTTTTTTATTCAAATCAAACCTCTCTCGACTCTAAAGTTTACATAACTATATATAGAAAATAATTTTCAGAAAACCCTAAAATATAATATGATAATTTATTCTCAAAAGAAAATAAATCACCAGATTTACATAAATAAGAAAATAAATCAAAACTAAATTAAATAGAGAAACAAATCAAAACTAATATAATACCTTAAATAACGCCTAAAACTAAGTTTCCTATTAAAAATAATTAAGGAAAATAAAAATACCAAAAATATACAAATTCAAATATGGAAAACACCAAATCTTATTGATCTCTATCATTCTCTCTTGAGTAGAGAAAATTCGTCCTCGAATTTGCAGCAATATTATCTTCAAAAGAATTCTTAGATAAAAGAATTCTATATTGAAAACACATGGTCGTAAACTACTCATAAAGAATGTGAAACTTTTTAATTTTCCTTATAATTCCCATCCAATCTGTCCAATAACTTTGGATATAAGTTTCAATTAAAATTTTTTTGATAAATTGAGAATCAGATGCAATAGAAAGATTAATGAAAAATGGATTTTCATAATAATATTATTTTTTCTTGTGAAACTGTGTTGTGATCTGTTACGATTCCCCGATATTATTATGATTCTCAATAGATGATGAAACTATCGTTGTAGATAATAATATTTCTTCATCGGGATAATCATCAAATACTGGAGGTAAATCTTAATTGACATTTGACATTATTTCTGAAGCATGAAGATTAAATATTTGATCTCTTAAAAGCTCATTTACCCATTAGGTTAACTGATCCATCACTTGTATCATACGTTCTTTCATATGGTTCATGATAAGTTGCTCCATCTGAGCTGGTGTGTCACGATTATAAACCTCCTCCACAGGTACAGCCTGGCATCCTCTCCTTGATGGCATAACTTTTCAAAGAACGAACACAAGCTCTGATACCAACTGATGTAATGGAAGCCTTCTAAGAGTCTGTTGATTCTAAATGAATACCAAACTAATAGGCATCAAAGTTCGTTGATTCAAAAAGAATACCTAAAATTGGAAGAAATAACTTTCAAACAGAAAGGTTATTTTTTTATTCAAATCAAAACTCTCTCAACCATAAAGTTTACATAACTATATATAGAAAATAACTTTCAGAAAACCCTCCCAAAAGGAAACAAATCACCAGATTTACATAAATAAGAAAATAAATCAAAACTAACTTAAATAGAGAAACAAATCAAAACTAATATAATACCTTAAATAACGCCTAAAATTAAGTTTCCTATTAAAAGTAATTAAAGAAAATAAAAATACCAAAAATATACAAATAAAAATATGAAAAACACCAAATCTTGTTGATCTCTATCAACAATAGTTCCTCGGAGATCAGGTAGGGTATCTCGTCCTCCAGAGAGATACGGATTTCACTTGGAGAATGTTCATGATTTGTTCATTCTTAGTGAAACTGAGCGTTCTGACGATCCTACTTGTTATGAGGAGGCTATGTTAGACATAGACTCTTCTAAATGGCTTGAGGCTAAGCGAACTAAGATAGATTCCATATATGCAAACCGAAATAGATTCCATATATGCAAACCATGTCTGGCAGCTGGTGGACCCACCCGAAAGGGTGATTCTCATAGGGTGTAAATGGGACTATAAGCGTAAGATTAGTGCAGATGGGAAGGTAGAAACCATTAAGGCACGACTTGTGGCTAAAGGTTTTTGTCAACGTCAAGTATTGACTATGAGAAGACTCTTTCCCCAGTAGCTATACTTAAAACTATTCGGATCCTGTTAGCCATAACAACAAACTATGATTATGAGGTTTAGCAAATAGATGTCAATACAACTTTCCTTAATGGTCACATTGAGGATAATATATTCATGGAACAGCATAGGGGTTTCGAATCCCAAGATGTCTCAAAAGTGTGCAAGCTTAGGAGATCCATATGGACTTAAGCAAGCCTCCAGGAGCTGGAATCATCATTTTGATTAAGCCATTACATCATATGGTTTCATTAAGAACGTTGATGAGCCCTGTGTGTATAAAAAGTTAGTGGGAGCACAATCACTTTCCCAGTTTTGTATGCAGATGACATTCTATTGATGGGTAATGACGTTGGACTGTTATCGGATGTAAAACTTTGGTCATCCCAGACTCTCCATGAAAGACTTGGGGGAAGCGACCTATATTTTCGGAATTCAACTCTACCGAAATAGAGCGAAGAGAATGATAAGGCTGTCACATAGTCTGTACTTGGAAAAAGTGTTGAAGAAATTCAACATGCTTAATTCCAAGAAGGGATTGTTACCTGTACGGCACGATATCCATCTTTCCAAGGAGATGTGTCCTAAAACATCTGAGGAAAGGGAGCGAATAGGCAAGATTCCATATGCTTTAGCTTATTTGAGTGTCTATTATATGCAATGTTGTGTACAAGGCCTAATATCGCACACGCGGTTAGTATTACTAGCCGGTTTCAGTCTAATCCAGGTCAGGAGCACTGGATTGCAGTTAGCTGGAATCATCGTTTTGATTAAGCCATTACATCATATGGTCTCATTAAGAATGTTGATGAGCCCCGTGTGTATGAGAAGTTAGTGGGAGCACAATCACTTTCCTAGTTTTGTATGCAGATGACATTCTATTGATGGGTAATGAAGTTGGAATGTTATGGGATGTAAAACTTTGGTCATCCCAGACTTTCTCCATGAAAGACATAGGGGAGGCGACCTATATTCTCGGAATCCGACTCTATCGGAATAGAGCGAAGAGAATGATAAGGTTGTCCCATAGTCTGTACTTGGAAAAAGTGTTGAAGAAATTCAACATGCTTAATTCCAAGAAGGGACTGTTACCTGTACGGCACGGTATCCACCTTTCCAAGGAGATGTGTCCTAAAACACTTGAGGAAAGGGAGCGAATAGACAAGATTCCATATGCTTTAGCTATTTGGGTGTCTAATGTATGCAATGTTGTGTACAAGGCCCAATATCGTACACGTGGTTAGTGTTACTAGCCGATTTCAGACTAATCCAGGTCAAGAGCCCTGGATTGCAGTTAAGGCTATCCTTAAGTACCTGAGAATGACTAAGGATTTAGCTTTGATATATGGAGGAGGAGATCTCCAGGTTGATGGTTTTACGGATTCCGACTTCCAGTCAGATATGGAAGATAGGAAATCTATCAGTGGGTTTATGTTTATTTGTAACGAAGGGGTGGTGAGCTGGATGAGCTCTAATCAGACTACCACCGCAGACTCCACTCCAGAGGCTGAGTATGTTGCCGCCTCAGATGCCGCATAGGAAGTAGTTTGGATTTGAAAGTTCGTCACTGAACTATGAGTGGTTCCTTCCATTGAGGAAGCAATCCCTCTCTACTGCGACAACAACGGAGCCATTGCTCAGGCAAAGGAGCATAGGTCTCACCAAAAATCCAAACATATAAAGCGGCGATTCCATGTGATCAGGGAAATTGTTGGCAAAGGCGATGTGGCCGTGCAAAAAATTGCTTCAGCCGGTAACCCGACTGATCCCATGACTAGAGCCATGTCATAGCATCAGTTGGACCAACATCTCGATAGGATGGGTCTTAGATATTGTAGGAATTGGCTCTAGTGCAAGTAGGAGTTTGTTAGTGTATGTGCCCAACAAGCCATATTTTTATTATTTGTGTACATATTTTTGTAACCGATTCCCCTTTATGGCAATATATGATGTATTTTTCATTTATGTCGGTTTTACATTTATGTTGAGAATATTGCCCATATGTACATGGTAGATGAACGTTTCTCATTTGATGAGAATGGAGTGACCGTTCGATCTAGTTCAAGCACTTTAAATATGTACAAATGATAATCCACATTCCACAAAACCTCTGATCAAGATTACCAAGCACTTAAATCCTCTTAGGATTTCTTGTGACATTCTGGATAATGATATCTCCCATTACCAATCGAACATTAACCTAGAAAATCACACATACATTTGCAATGTTTTCAGCTTAGTTATCTAGGTCTTAGAGATAATTGGATGGAGCAGATTATTAAGTTAACGCGGTTGTTAGCATAACCATTCGCTCGGTTCCGAGAAAATTCAAGTTTGTTGTTATGGTGCATTAGGCCGGCTATGATAGTGGACTAATTCATTTATGTGGGTCCAACCCACATTTGATAATGGATGATAGCCAAATGGGCTTAATTATTTGTTAATTGGGCTTACGGTTTCATTATTGGTTAATGGGCTTTTTTCTAATTTAGTGGGCCCAACCACTAATGGATGGAAGAAAGGATTTAGGCTTGGTTAGTGGAGAGTATAGAAATTATCCACAGCCCAAATTAAATATTAACCATGGATTAATTAATTCCCTAATGATATGTCATTCATGCAAGCCATCTTTTAGATGGTGTGAGACATGGTGTGACACATGTCATTCACGTAAGGCTTCATTGAGATAGTGGAAATTATGAGTGACACGTGTCATTTATGTAAGGCTTTATTGAGATAGTGGGAGACATGAGTGACGTGTCATTCATTATCTTTTTCAATCTTGCCATACAAGGCTCCATTGGGATAGTGGGAGACATGGTGAAAGAATGAATGACACAAGTCAATTAACTTCTTTTACAAACTTTCTTCTCTCTCCTTGTATTGGAGAATGAGAAGATGAATATAGCTTGTTGGAGTGACATGGCCGAATTGACTAAGGCATTTGGGAGAGCAAATTGTTTTGTTTTCTCTCATTTTTGCCTTGAAGAAATTTGCAAGAGTAAAAGAGAGATTTTTATTCTTCTTCTTCTACATTTCTTCTTTACTTTCTTTTGCATGTAAGGTTTACATGCTAGATAATGAGTAAATTTGCACCAAGGACATTATAACTTGATACTTACCTTTGCTAAGGAGACTTTGGTGGATTTTGGGCTTTGAACAAAAGAGAACCACCTAGACAAATAACCTAAGCGAGGAAAGAATTTTACGTAAATTGCAAGCACTTGTGGACTAACTAGATGCACAACATTTGGTGTGCTTAGTAATTTTTGTTTCGACCTTCAAGAGGTAATCCCTAAACTTTGTGTTGTTAGTCTATGCATGATGTGTTTTGGCCATCAAATAGTTGATCCTTATGGTTGTGCTCAAAGTTTTATTTGCTTTCATTGCCATGTTTGTTATTTTGAACACCCAGTTTGATATTTAGATACCTACATCATTCCCCACAGAATATCTTAATAATATATGATTCCAGCTGTCACCGATTAAATATGCATTTCTGAATGATGCAATTGAATCCATACTGATATACTTATAAATGTGAATATGCCACTAAAAAGGCTCCAATACAACTATTTTTAGAGGTTAAGAAAATAAGAAAAAAAAAAACAGCAGTCTTAGTCTGCTGTTCTTTATTCCTAGAGTTGTCACTACTCTAGATGTTTGTAACCAAGAGGAAAGTAGGGATTATAGTTCCATCAGAAATTACTAGGAATTAAGAGTTAAAATAGTTTAGAAGTTCCATCCTAAGCCACCCCTATTATGTTTGAGACATTAAATTTTAAACGGTTCAACAATTTGTTTTCTTTTATGCTGGTTCAATAATTTGTTTTCTTTTATGCTGCTTAAAAGAGAAACAAGAAAAGTAGACAGCACTTCTAAAGAGTATAGCTAATATCTAAAAGAGGATGCACAAACATATTGATTAGCTTTACATATTGATTGGGGATTTTTATAATTATCCACTGCAGCTAGGGCACTTAACTGTGCCATACTATTGGACAAGTCTCATAATATGTCCTCGAGAGGTCAACTGTCAAAATCTAAAACTCAAGGCCTAGTTTGAGAATTTTAAATGTGTGAGAAAAGAAAAAAGAATATTTAATCTATGGGATAAGGAAGGAGGGGAGAGGAAAGAAAATGAATAATAAGTATTTTATTTTTGGATGTTTGAAAGATAAGAAAGGATATCAAACATTAATGGTAAAATAGTCATATTACAAAATTATTATTAGTTATAAGCAAAAGATATCTCTTATACCCTCAATTTTGAGGGGAAAAGAAACTGAAGTTTAATAGGATGACTAATCCTTATTATCATTTCCTTTCAAACTTACTGAACTCCCAAAGAAGAGATACCTCTTATCCCAAAATGTTTTTGTTTCCTTTCCTTTCATATTCCTGCTCCCATATAGAGCCTGATACAATTACCTGTCCAAGCGCTCCATTAATCAATCATTTACACTTTGTTTGGATGGGGTGATAAAAAGGGGAAGCGAGGTACATTAAAAATCTAACCCTCCTCTTGTTTGAGAGAAATTGAGGAAGGTTTATTAATGTAAAGTGCTATATTTACAAAAATATTCTTATTCTTGAAACAATACCAAATAAGATGTACAAGGACAAAATAGATAAAGCACAACATCTAGTGTTTTAATTAGTTATTTATCCTTTCTCACACCCAATTCACATTATTTGTAGTGTTTAAATTAGTTATTTACCCTTTCTTATGCCCCAAAATGAGGTGTACAAAACTCAGAAATTTGGGGGCCAAAGGAGGGTAATGCACATCCTTCCTAGCTCTTCACCCTCAAATTAAAACACTCATCCTTCCTTACCCTTTCATCCTTATATTAAAACTCTCTTAACCATATTTTGAACTTCAGGAAACAGACCAAACATAAATAGGTAAATTTACACCAGTCCTAGTTTCATTTTAATCTCTTTTTAACTTTTTGTAACTGCTTTTGCTTTCATGCACACCACCTATCACTTCCCAACCACCCGGCACCCAGGCCGCCCTTTTGCTTTCTGATACAGTGAAAGGGAAAGAAACTAGTGAGTAAATTTAATTTAATCCTTAAATTAGAATTTTCATTTGAAGAAGTGCTATAAAAATTTCTATTAAGGATAATCCTACCTAATAAATGTATGATTTATTTTTGTTAAGGAGTTGTCTTATTCATGAATTTGCTTTAAGTTTAGCATTGGTTAGGAATTCTCAAGTTTGAGATTATTGATTCCAGTAACATGAGTTATGTAAAATTCCATGATAATTTATTTCCGTCTTTCCAGTAATTACTTTAACTTGAGTAACCAAAACTAGTGAATTCTATCTTTTCCCCACTCTAACCAGCTCCTAGGCTCATCCCATCATTATACCAATTCAAAATAATAATTCCTACATATTTTTTCCAACTCATTCTCCATAAACTAAACCTCTACAACACACCCAACATGTCAGTTCATAAGCTGCTGCACTAAGAACCAGCAAGTATTCCTTTCAATTCTAGTCCTTATTTCTGTGATCAAATCCTAATTAAATCAAACAGTTACTCAGAGTTTGCATACCACCAGAGCACTGGCGAGTAGATTGCTCAATCTTTCCTACATCACTCCCTTTCCACTGGGGTCTCCAAATTACCTTGTCTTTCACTGCCTTCACCCAGAGTAGGAGAATAGAAGCCATTCCTAAACAACCTTATTGATTGACACATACAATCATGAATTTATTTAACTAAGAAAAATGGAAATAAATTTAATTACAACCTTACAATAGTCTTCCCTACTTACTTGAACTGCTGTATCCATAACATCCTATATGCAAACTATCACATTCCATATACAAGAACTAACAAACAGGCAAATAAAGCAAAAAATCTAGAATGCAAGGATAAATTATTAAACTGGAAGAGATCCCTCATTTTGGAGAATTTTCTCACAAGTTGACTCCTCAAGAACTCAAGAAGAGAAATCTAATGCAACTATAATATGAACTGACCTCTATATGTCTAGCATTTTCTGTGTCTTCAGCATTATTTTGATCCTTAGTTAGTTTTATAATGTCATCATGGAATTTCTGTTCAATTCCTTCAAAGGTCAGCAACAAAGGTTTGTCATCAAAGCTAATTTGCATGTCTTCCTCATGTGGTCCAAATCTAGGATCATTAATGCCTTGCTTCTCTAAAGCCAGTTTTGGCTCTGGCCCTGGCCCCTTTCCCTGAAAAAAGGATCTTGATGCATCGACTCCTTGACCTACATCAAATAAATATCCCCAAGTACTCAAAAATGCAAGCTACTGGTTTTAGAACATACGATGCATATCAAATTTTTCAAGATCAAGAAAAGCAAAGAATGGTTAATAAATCTAAGATGTGAGGGGCAATGTTAGAGTACAAGTATAAAGACTAATGAACTAGTTGACAGATTCCCATATCATATATATCCCCATCATGTTAGCTACCTTCGCTGAAAATTCGAGATGCCGTTGGATTAGACACTTTTGATTCATCTCTTTCCCATCTCCATTGTCCCTCTGGTTTTGATGTTGCAAAAGGATGGTCTCTCTCCGGAGTAAAGGCCTCTAGTCGTCCTTGAAAATGATCAGAGTCTGACCTATTATCCATCCTCTGAGCAGAAATATGATGCATCTGAGCACCAACATAAGCATTGGCACCAGGATCAGCATACTGTCCTTGCCGTCTCATCTTTATTAACAAACACACCAGCTTATATTGTGAATTAAACCTACATCACATTACAAACACAGAATTTACAATGAAAATCTCATTTGGGTTTGCAGATATTAGACACTAAATCTGAAATTGAATCCCCTCACTCTAAAATTAAACTAATATTCAAACAAACATACTGTTCACCATTAATATACCAAATCAGAGTAAAACTAAAGATTAGAATATTCTTAAATTTTGCATTTTCTAGAAAGAAAAAAAAAATAAACAAAATCTACAGAACTAAAAAAGAAAGCTTAGGCGAGGAGTAAAATGGGAGTGTGAATTTGGTTACCGTAGATTGATACTCTTTTTTCATTATCTTCGTCTTTCTTCTTCCTTTTGGCCCTCGAGATTTCCAAGGAAACCTCTTTTTCTCTCTTCAACCACAATGATCGGTTCGGTTTTCTCACCCGAATTAACGTTGGAAACGGATCAGGCTTATATATATATATAAATATAATTTCCTATTTTGTAACTTTTTATATACCTAGGAGCAAAAATGTAACCTAGTCCGCTGCTTCTTTCTTCCCTATTGTCTCCCTCCTCCTTTCCTTTTACCTTTCCCTCAGCTTAACTCATTGTTCCCCTCTCCATCTTTGTTCTCTCTCTTTTACATTACTTACAAATATTAGAATATAAACGACTTGACGTTAATACAAGTGAGTGAAGCATATTTTATATCGATATGTCAATTATAATTATTAAATTAAATATTATTATTTTGATAATTTGATTAATGAAATATATGAGTAAAATTTATTTTATATTTATTTTAATTATAATTTTTTTAATTATTTTTATCAAGATGTATCTTTCTATTATATGGATGAAAGACTTTTTTATAAAAAAAAAAATTTAATATTTTTTATAAAATATTTTATTATCTTGTAATAAATATTTTAATTTTCTTTTTAATATGACCTAATTTAATTTATATTTCTTAATTCCTTATAATAATAGTGTATCTTGCAAATACAAAATTGATTGTTTAATAATAGTAACTCTACAATGGTCAACAAAGACAGTAAAAAGATAAAAATGTCTTTATCCTTTATTTTTAATTAATTAATCTTATTTTTGCTTTAAAATAATTTTGTAGAGTTAAAAAATGTATTTTTTATATTTTTTTGAGAACTTTGAAAATAAAATAATTAAAAATATTTTTTATTTTATTTTTAAAAAATAAAAATTTAAAAATAAAAAATAAAAAATAAAAAATATTTTTTACTTTTTATTTTTAAATTTATCAGAAATATGAAAATAACTTTTTTATTTATATTAAAAAATTAAGAAGAAATAATTTAATTTCTTCTTAAATTATTTTTTAAAATAAAAATTAAAAATTAAAAAATATTTTTTTAAAAATATTTTTATTTATTTTTTATTTTTAAATTTGTCAAAAAATATGAAAATAAATTTTTTAATCCTAAAAAATATTTTTTAAAATAAAAATAGAATATAATTAATTAAAAATAAAGGATAAGAATATTTTTATCTTTTTATAACCCTTATTGATTAACGATAAAATTAAACGAAATTATGACGGGATATTAAATAAGGAGGAGCTAATGTATTTTTAAAAGATCATGAAAAATTTAATTTATTAGATCATTATATATTAAGAAAATAGTAATTTACTCTTTTTACTCTTTTTAATACCTTGTAATAATAATGTATTTTGCAAGAAAGTTAAGACGGTGTTTTTTTTTTTTGCTTTACCTTTGTTTTTCACACTCATTTAAATTTTAAGTTTTTATTAGTGTTTTTTTTTTTGGTAATATATATATATACATATTGCTTGTCAGGAATGACTTGCAATTGAACAATCAATTGTTCAAAAACTAAGCATATTCTCATTACCTCCAAAAGCAGAAATAAATTGTTTATGTGAAGAAATTTTTCTTAGAAAGTTTACCTCTATGAATATAAGTGTTTATTCATCTAATAAAATTAATAAACATCCCTGCCATTTCTTTATCAATTTTTCTAACGAGTGTCAGAATGATTATTTTATTAAAAAAATAATTATGTTAGATAAATATAAATAAATTAATATAAAAAATATATTGAATGAGAAAAAAATTAAAATTTTAATATATTTCATTATAATTATTATCATCCCAAGTAATAGATTAAAATCTCCACTTTTTACTCATTTATTTTATTTTTAAATTTATTTATTTAATATTATATGAATTTTTAATTTTTAACGAATGTATGATAACAGTTAGGAAAAACATTTTTTATGTCCAAAATATTCGTGGGTCGAATCTCTCCTACTTCAATTTGTTAAAAAAATTGCAGATAAGTCATGCTCAGCCTTTAAAAGAATTTGACATTTTTCAAATTCAAGCCCAGCTACTGATCAAGTCTAATCTAGGCCGAAGTATTTTTAGCCGAAGACAAATGTACAATCTCCAAAACAACCCACCACTGCTTCCACAATCCTTTCAACCTGCACATTCTACTGGTCCACCCAATCTTCTCATTCAAACCAAAATTCCAAAGACAAGGGTAAGAGTCACTACACGCTATAGAAACCAATAGAATAAGGGAAACAATTGATCAATAATTCATACTCAAAGTATTCAGACTCGAGAGATTATGATTCCAAACTACCTAAAACTGAAAATTTAATGCCAAATGAGATATAAATCACAAAGATGAACCCACAAAACAGAAAGCAACATTGTTATCTAGCTCATGATCTAGAAATGTTGCTCTTGAGAGTTGCTGCCATCTGCAAACAAGAAGACATACAAATTACATAGCAAAGGTGAATAGTATTTTGCTTCTATTAATGGGATGCAATACACACATTCAAAAAGAAAAGAAAAAGAAACCAAATAATCTCAATATCCGATCCTCATTGGATGGCTAGCAACCCAGAATGATGTACAGGGCTCTACTGACACTCAATTATCAGATATCAAAGTTCCAAAACGGATTTTAAAATTGAAGGTAATGCAACTCAGTTGTTGATCGTTTTCATCCTTCATTATGACCTTAAGTGTGTAAGAGCCCTGTAAAAAACAATACCAACTGTGACAAACAAGAAGTGAAATACAAAATGCTAGGAAATAAATAAAAGAAGAAATCAATTTTAATTGCAAATTTGGGCAGCAATCTAATAATGCAATTTTAAAACTATGGTCCAAGAGTCATATTATCTACGGAACAAGTGTTCAACACTCAAATGCAATCTTTTCTTTCAGTGATATACTATGTTCATCGGGCGAAGGTAGAATTATGACACAATGATAGATTCCTAATCGTCTTATCAAACAAATACATTGCAAATGATTATGGCCAAAAACATATATCTAGAATTTTCACCAATCCTCTTAATTTTATCAATTTTACTCTCAACCTTGTTTGGTTTCAATTATAGCAATCATTTGCAAATTGACAAAGACAATATTATTTCATTACTAAGTCCAATACTATATTAATTTTTTAACCGCAATGACTATTTAACCCCTCTCACTCCCCAACCAGCCCCCTCCCTTCTATTTGTTTCTCTTTATTATTATAATTCAGCATGTTCTCTAAACAAATTTGAGTTGGTTGTTCTTGACCCAGTGGAATAACTCCACAGCATCATCATAGGCCATTGGCAAATGATACTAGGAAAGGCAAGATGGTAGTTAAGTCATAAAACAATGGGAATATCAAGAACCATGTTTGAGCCAAAATATGAAGGATTGCCGAGGCTCCACTGCAGTTGATGAACCCTCCACCATGAAAATACATTACGAGAGGAAATTTACAAGGAAGAATTAGGTACAGTTAGCAGAGTATAAAGTCATGGACCTATGTTCGTTGATGGGTATATCTTGGAAGAGAACAATGGTAGGGCCTCTTGGAATCAGGTGAGGGAGAGGAATTTAGGTATCTATTGGAGTCTCCAGTGATTGTTCCTTCGACGGTTGTAGGTCAACTGAGTTGACAGAGAGACAGAGGGGGGAGGGTGCAGTGGGGAAGGAATGGAGAGGGAGGGAGAGAGAGATGGACTAAATTGTCAATTTTGAAAAAAAAAATAATATTTTATTTGACTCAGAATAAAAAAAAAATACATGTTTTTGTAATTTGAAATTAAAACCAATCTTAAAGGTTGAGGATGAAATTGATCTTAAGAGGATTTGCTAAAATTGATAATTTGTGCAAAGATAAATAAAGCCAGAGGAAAGGGTAAGTTTGGGACTGGACTTGGATTGAAGTTATAAGAGAGGATATAATTCCTAAATATCCTTAGACAGCGCTAACTGGAAGAAAATGATTTATGAAACTAACCATGACTTACATGAGATCAAAAGCTTAGTCAAGTAAATAAGGACAGAAGCATATGGGCATAGAAAACCAAATAAATTACTTCATTAAGTAGTCATCTGTGACATAGATAGATACCCTAAGCCAGCCAAAAAGAAACTTTAGCAAGAACTGAACTGGCATGGACATGGAAGCTACAGGACTAGTTACAAGTATGTGCAAGAATTATTAGTTCCAGAATGATGTCAAATTGATAATTAAATCTGATTAAGAGCAAAAAAAGATGATAAAAAAAGATGTGCAAGAATTATTAGATCCTGAAACAATCAAATAGCAAAATTTCTCAAGGAATAAAGTGACAGCAAAACATTTCAAAGGAAGCAAAACATTTCAAAGGAAAAATATTTTAGCTTCTAAACATATAAAGCTCAAATAAAGGCAGCTGGGCTTTGGCTAAATTGGAGATAATTTGGATGAAGCCATTTCCTAGCTAATTAAAACTATAGAAACGTATAAACAAATGTTAGCTAGAGCTTCCTAGATCAATAATTAAGCTCTCTTGAAGCAGGTTGTACTATCTTAGTATGAGATGACAAGGAAAGGATATTACGAATCCTATTTTGCATTACAAAAGTCAAAATATTTACATTGCTTATAAAGCACCGATACCGACACACGATACGACACACGATACGACACTTTGACACGTTAATTTTAAAAAAATTTAGATTCGACACATTGGGACACGTATGAATATTAAATATTATTTTTAATATATACATTATATATATATATCATTCATATTCATTAATTTAACAAAATAAATAAATAAAACAAACTGTATCCATCAATGGATACTGTCATTTTTTATATTACAATTTAGTCATTCTACTTATTATTCATTTAGTCCCTCTTTTTATTGTCTGTAGACTAATTATTAATAAATTGGATTTTTATTTGCGAATACTGTCATTTGACCATGTTGGATACGATCAAATACGCGTATCGAATTAATCAAAGTGTCGAAAATCGTCGACCATGTGTCGGAAACATGTCGGAGTGTGTCGGTGTGTCGGAGCGTGTCGATGTCCGATAGGTGTCCAACACCGACTCTCCAACTAGGAGAGAGTGTCCGTGCTTCATAGTTTCCCAGTATAATTAACAATTCCATCCTAGCATAACTCTTCCTAAGGGGTTAAACCATTGTGTTATACGAGCAGGATTAGATGCTGATTGCTAATATTGTTTATTCTACCAAATGAAAATGACATATTGCATGACAACTGAGAATTCCCCACCTAAACTCATTATCATCAACAACTGATTTTTATGAGTTTTTCTACTTTTGTTAGAGATATAGAAAATTCAGATTAACTAAAATATACTTGAATTTCCTAACCAAACTGTCATTGTAGAGACCATTGTAAGTTAACAGCCCCCTCCATTCCAAAGCCATCCAATTCTTCTGGATTGAACATAGAATTCCAGTCTTTCATTTCTATGAAAAAATTACAGTTGTAAGTTTCATCATAACAAATTACATCTCGTTGCTTTCTCTAGAAGAACCAACTAGGGAAAAAGGCATAACAGTTGCATACACATAATTTCCAATTCTATTGAACTATGGTAGCTAAGAAAGTATAGTTCCAATCTCAATATGAGGTAGAACTGAGTCAAACTGCATTCCAATTCTGAAATAAAAAAATTCAGCACATTGGGATTTGGGAAAAAGGCAAACAAGGTAAATAGCATATGGTAATTGAAGAACTAAGATCTTTAGTATTTAGTAAAACAGGACGATGCTAAAGAAAAAGCACTTATTTTAGTTTTGAACATTTCATCTTCACTGCTCAGATATAGCAAAAGAGCAATTTGATGAAGCACCCAGAGACACAAGGCAAAAAGCTATTAAGGAACAGGGAATGTACAGTATAAAAAGAAATACACACACACACACACAAATATATATATAGGCAATGGGATGATCACACAGGAATTCATTCCTGCATAGAGATAAATGGTGATAATTAACAACCAAATCAAATATTGCTTTCCTTATTTTCTCCATGCTCAATATTTAGATGTTCAAGCTTTTAATGGTTCATGATAGAAACAATCACATGAAGTATGATTTAGCTGGAGGAGAACATGGAGATGGTTTGGAAGATTATACCATAGATACTTATTAGCAGGAAACTTACCGGCGGAGTGAATCCAGGTAAAGTTTGAGTGTGAGATAGCACAAAGTTGCCGACTCCTATCGGGCAGGATATCTCCTCACAAAGATCATGCGTTTCACTATGGACAGGCAATGAAAAGAAATTAACATAAATATATACCTTCCCGCCAGTTATAGATTGACCTGAACAAAAGATAAAAGAGATTATATAAATAAAGTGCCAAGTAATTCTCACATACATACATCAATAAATAAAGGAAAAATTACGCTATTGGTGTATGAAATTTTAAAATCTGCTATATTGGTGTCTTGACAATTTTTTTATCTGACGAGTTCCTCAACTACTAAAAACACTTGCATAGGATAATTTAAAAGTTGAAAAACTCATCGGACAAAAAAAATTGTTCAAACGCCGAAATAGCAGGTTTTAAACAGTTCATACACTATTGATATAATTTTTCCATAAATAAATAAAATAAAGGGGAAAAATAAACAAGAAATTTTAAAAAAAAAATTACCAGTAGAAGCTGAGATATTAAAGGTGGCTGGATTGCCTGACTCTACAGGATCAGGTGTTATATCAACTCCATGTACCTTTACAGCATAGTTACCTTTCTTATCTGCATTTCATTGCAGCAAATTAATAGCTCTAATTGATTATGATAAGTCGGATACAAACTTTTCATAATTCGATGTACCCAATTCAGTACTTTATAGTGGGCACAAATTATAATGAATTCCCCATAAAAATTTTGGCCTTTTTTAGCTAATTATCCTTTTGATAATTGAGAAAATGCACAAAAAAAAGAGTAGAAAGTGAACTAGATGTAAGCGTTTAAGCAAACAGTTAATAATCAAGATTTATGAAAAATCAGAGAAACTGATGTTATTTCCTATTGCAAAAATTTCTCAGCAATCCAAATAAACAAGAAAATAAGAAAATAGTAGTCGAAAAGAGAGAAACTGACCACAGTATTGGACCTTAGTGGATTGAACATAAGGTAAGAGCAGATAGAAGGCAAAGAGAAGCAAAAGGGTTTGCTTCAACTGAGAAGATAATACGATCTCCATGGATATTTTGCAAGTTATTTGCTTTTTTGGAGACAGAAAATTGATAAGAGTTCTGGTTTACGGAGTCTCGATTTAAAAGCAAGAGCTTTGTCGCTTTACTATAATTATTGGAATTAAATAATTAGAGGAATATTGGATTGTCCATACTATCGTTACGCTAAAATATAATTCACCATAAATACATCTACTATTATCCTTTGGCTTTTATATAATATACTACTTAATATAAGGTATTGTTTACTTGAATCAAATAATGGGAATGGAAATTTATGAATCTGAAATATTAATTAATATTAGTCTAATTATCATTACCTATATTTAAAATATGATAATTATTAACATCGATTAAAAAATTTATTGTTGAATTTAATGTCTCAATTGGACCTAAATTTGAAGTAAACTCATATAAACAGATCTAGATTTATAGCGATGGGCTTATATACGACCCTCTTGTAAACTACTAGAATAAATTAAAATTTTTTTGCTTTATTATGGTAATTATTATAGTACTCAGTACTCTATAAATAATTATGTAAAATTATTATGTAGTTTTATCACTCATTTTAATAAAATAATTTATTTTACTATAAATTTATATGATCACTCTTACCTAAAATTAAAGATTAATTGCAACCTAAATATTCGCCTTTTTAAATGATGGCTCCTTGTAGTATATTTCAAATCTCAAAGTTGATTGTATTTGCCAACTATATACTAGAAAATTAGGTTAATTTATTTGTTAATATCCCTAATTGAAAGTTGATGACGCTTAAATTAGGTTAATTAATTATATTATTCTCAATTAATTTAATATAGACAGAATTAAAATAAAGAATCCCTAATTAAAATAATCTAAAGGTATAAATTCTAATTAGTATGCTTAGATTAATTTTAAGATTAACATCTTTTTGGCATGTTTAGTGGGACCATTTTTGAAATCTGGATGATGTTTCATACTCAAAATAACACTGATGATCAGACTAGTAAGCCAAAGATAAATCTAACGATAACGGTTGTGAACATCAGCTACTAGAGTTGGGAACCAACCTCCATTAGCCTCACATTTAAAAAAGAATACAAATAGATGGGAGCATTGGGACCTACCAAAGCAAGGAGTTTATATGAACGATCCTGAAAGGATTGGGAATATCTTATTCCTTGAGGATACTAGGACTCTGAACTCCCAAACTAGTGACCCTGAATACAATTGAGAGAGGATCTTGCCAAGGCCACCCACTTTGAGTGCAACCAATCAAAGGGCATTGTTGATGGTGTAGCCCAATAAAATAATAACCTCTACTTAGGGATGATCAAAAAAATTGTTATTGTCATGAGGCCAATGGTGGATGAAATTTGTACTGTACAACGATCAATTGGCGGATGCTTAGATTGATTCATAATGGCATTTATCCGTTTCAAAAAACTAATGGAATGGGGAAATGATGATATGGCCTACTAGTTTAGAAGGAATATTCCTAAAAATCAAAGGGAATAGCCTTGTTACGGTGAAGCAAACATGTAGTGTCGAGTTGACAGAGACGGAATTGAAGGACAACCACAAAAAGACTACCTGTCAGCTGGCCAATCTAATCCAGGCAATAATCCTCCACATGATAATAATGATTGTCAAAATGATAATAGATATGATAATAGGAAGGGTTATAAGTCCGAGTATGATCAAGAAAAAGACAGGAGGTCGAACTATCGGCCAATAATAATGTTTATGATAATAGAGACAATTGGAAAAAGATCAGTGTGATCATAGAAATCCTGAGCCAATAGATAATTACCTCATGAGAGCTTTAAAGAGGATGGGGATATATTTCAAGGATACTGCTTGGCCAGTGTATTGGAAATCTTAACCTAATTGGTTTCACAGAGTATATCCATTTTTCAAATGCTATAAGATCGTCGAGTTTATCTTATTTTATGGGGAGGATAACTCAAACATTATTGAGCACATTCCCAGATTTACTACATAGTGTGGCGAAGCTTCAACAAGAAATAAAAGGTGATTTGAAAGCTGAGAACTAACTTATATTTTCTCCCTTTCTCATAATGTCTCCATATATTTCCTCCAAAATCCTCTTCACTTATGCTCTTATATCATAGAGATAAGCTCGATGCCTCCTCTTCTTTATAGGCTCGTCTATCATGGAGAGCTGATATATTTTGGCTTCTCCCTTTTTAGGTTGTTCGTCAACACGAGTCCCCAAGTCCTTTTTACCCTCTCTCCTATCATGCTTACTTATCTTCACTCCTATGTTCACATCTTCTTACATTGCCTTGATGATCATCTAATTCTTTTTCTAACCTTTGAAACCTCAGCTCATTTATAATCTAAGGCTTAGAGTGTTCCTAATCGTAGTTACATGATCTTCTGGGATTGACATTTTTCCCTTTGGTATTTGGCTTGAGGAATGTGGGTTTACTAAGTGTATTTGAGACATTTTCAAGAGAATATTGTTGGATTTTTGTGTAACTAGATTTTCTTGAGGTCAATGAGATATGAGAAAGAAAGGATATATAAGTACAGTTCTCAAAGAAAGAAGAGAATGTAAAAGATAAATTTAATGGTTGAATTAGATAATTCCCATAGATGGCGCCATTAATAAATCCTGAAATGATCCATGAATTTTCAAAGAAGTGTGATGGATCTCTCTTATGTATGCCTAGGCCTAAGATAGCTCCTTGGACCTGCAAGATAAACAAATAATATTAAAGTGTCAAGTTTGGACTTGGTAAGGTCTCTCTGATACTTAAGTCAATGACTTGATCTCTTATAATTTTCAGGAAAGAAGATAATCAACTTTGAGAGAAAAATAATATTTTTTATATGAATGAGAACTTACTCATATGAGTATGTAAATTTTTTCCTTTTATTCTAGCTCACCTAGGCCAGCGAATAGGAATAGGTAGATAAATGGCAACCTCCTATTGGTTGAGAGAAGATGTGTCTAAACCAATAGAACGAGTTGTCCCTCTTGTGTCAGCTTTTTAGCACTATTTATATACTTATGGTGAAATTTCTGACATGTCATGCCCACTGTCTTATTCTAACATGAATCCCTTTTTTTTTTTTTTTTTTGAGGTAAAGACATCATCAGAGCTCTTCCTCTAGAAAGACTACAATGAGCTGCTCATGTTTGAGTTGGAGGAGTTCGTTTTTCGACCTCTGAAAGCTCGTCTTCTGGAAATTGCTCGAGACACTACTAGTGTGAGGGAACAAAATGAGCTCAAAGCCTCAATTAAGGAGCTCGAACTCGGCAGAATTCAAGCTCAAAGATTCCTTATGTCTTTAATCTTTAGTCTTAAGGTGATATCCTTAAGATACGGCTCATTTGGGCATTTGTCATCTTGATTCAAGTCTATGAGGCTCATTTATCTAAGGTCTATCATTTTTATCCCTTATCAGGTAGAAAGTTAAACACATTATTTTTTAATGACAAATTCGTTGTATAATTAGCTATTCAATATGTTCAAAAATTTTACTTCCAAGTAAATGTAGAGATTACTCTCCATGGTTAGCCAAGAATTAGGTTATTAAGATATTAATTGGCCATTTTTTATTTTTTATTTTCAAAATAATTTTTTGAGTATCTATATCCCAAGTAAATTAGGAGCCTTCCAAAATTAAGATTCACTTTTTAATGGGTAATAAGAAATAATAAGTTTATTAATTTTGGCATTTTAAATATATTTTTATTTTTAAATAAAATGTTAATATTGAGAGAAAAGAAAATATAACTCCCCTCCTTATTAAGGAAAACAAAGAGAATAATTTTTTTAAAAATTATGTTTACTATCTTAAAAATTATGTCTAACTCCTCATAAATTATTTTATTTATTCATGAAATTCCTTATTCCTAGTAATCATGTAGCACTAACTAAAGATCATATAGGCAAATCTTTGAGAGAAAAATAATGTTTTGCAAGTGTAATCAAAGAGTGAAGCTTTCTAAATGGTCAAAACTAGGGGTGATCACGGGTCGTGAATTACCCGATCTGAACCGTTTATTAAACGGAGATATAAAATTCTCGAATACCCAATTTATCTCCTAACCAAATTGTTTTGATTATGTCACGTCCCGATTTCAGAATATGACGGTCCTAGGATGTAGAAGATGCTAGAGGCGATCGACACCTGTAGAACCTAGTATCACATACTATAATTGTTTACTATCAAATTATTAACCAATTACTCAATTATTATCCATTCTGTAATCTGTTTGTTTGCTTGTAATTCATTCTGCAATTAGCTATAATTACTGTCATCTCATGTCATACTCATACTTAATCTCATATTATACCATATATACATAATCATAGTCTAACTATGTCATTTATACAACCCATGGAGCAACTAATATATATATATATATATATATATATATAATATAGTGCCAAAATAATTACATTGTCTCTAGAGGTAGCATAAATCCACAGAGAAACCAACAAACATGATTCTGCCTCCTACTCTGCACCTGGAAAGGGGAAACAAATGAAGGGGGTGAGTATAAAATACTCAATGAATCTAATATGCATCGACCGAAAGAAATGGCTAGGATATCAATAAACAATAGGCAAATAATCAATAAATATAAATCTGCACACTGATAACAGAATGAGGAATCAGAATACAGTAAAGGAATGTAGAATCAATGAATGAGTCAAAGAAGCTCATGTCATGTAGATAAGGCAAATAATGGGCCATGAAACTCATATATCATATGTCAATCTCATATCAATAAACATAAGACTTATTAGGTCTTATGGCTAGAACAATTAACCCTTCCCAGCTAGGGTATCCAGTATACAATGTGCACATTGCTGACGGTATTTACTCGCTACCTCGTTGGTGAGGAATGTAATACCTAGGAAGCTCCATCTTATATGCATGAATTAATTCTCAGTTTATGGTTTAAAAGTATTGAAATGATGGGAAATAATTTTAGAGACACAGTTAAAAAGCAAATGAAATACTTTTCCAGAAATCATCGGTGTTGAAAACACTATCGGGAAAATAGCAGTCCGACTAATTTAAGAATTTTTGACCCAAACCTAGGGGGATTAAATAAGTTAATTTTATGTGAAATTATGGTGAAAAGAAAGAGTTGAAAAATATATTGAAATACTGAAAATGAGAGTAATGGCAAAATTATAAATAAAGGTAACTTTAGGGGTAATTTTGGAAATCAACAGTCTGGGATCCAGAAATAATCCAGAACTATTTTTAAATGATACAACTTAAAATAAGGTATTTTATTCCCCACACTTGAGGTTGAATCTAAATAGAATAGACAGAATAAATTACAGAAAGTTTTGGGCTAAAAATTACAAATAAGGAAAATTTTGGGTCAAAAGTACAATTAAATAAAGTTGTGGGACCCACCCTTTCTAGAAACCAGCCAAGGTGGCTAGCCATGATGTGGGGGAATGGATTTTCTTGATAAAAAAATGATTAATTATTTTATTAATTAATTAAATAGGTGACAAATCACCATAACTTTAGAAAATTTCATTTTTTTTGTCTTCAATTTGTTTTAGTTTGACTTTGTAGATATAAGAAGAAAAGGGAATAGCTATTAGCAAGAGAAATGGCCAAACCATTTAGGGAGAAAAAAATAAAGAATATGTCTTCCAACTTTTCCAAAGAAATTAACCAAAAATAGCTAGGAAAATGGAAGAAGGAAGAAGAGTGATGAAGAAAGATGGAAGAAAACTTATATTCAAGCAATTTAATGGAGAAAAGAGAGGGTAATCCAAGTATGTAATTCATGGTAAAGCATCCTAAAATTAGTTATTTGATTGTATTTAAGAGTTCTAAGGTTTGATTTGGCAAATGATTGAGGTAATTAAGCTAAAAATGTTAAGAATGAGCTAGGGTTAATGTAATTTCTGAATTCTGTTTTGAGACAGTAATTTGAGGCTAATATTCTAAAATTTTAATGACTGAATTTGAAGTAATTTGTGAAATTCGAAGTGAGAGAAGAGTTATTGAGTAAAAATTCTGTAAGATCTGAAATTAATTTTTCTAAAAAATGCTACTATCTTTTATTTATTCAGATTGATAGATATAGAATTAGAAGATGTATTCAACATAAAAAAAAGTGTTCATTTATGTCTTATTTATAATCATATAAAATGGTTTTTCAATTGGATTTGTGGTTTATGAGATATTAGGTTATAAGTGTAGACTACCCAAATTGATTGTTTAACAGAATATAGGTTAAATAATTCTATTAATATGAGGACTCTTAAGTTTGAATTAAAGAAAGTATTAAACATAAAAGATGTTCATTTATGTGCTATATAAATGAATGTAAAATGGTTTTGTAATTGGATTAGTATCGAATTAATTATAGACATAGAATCAGGGCATGTTTGGATAGAGATTTCAGAGAAGTAATTTAAATTTGGAAATTCACTAATAATTGTACAATGATCCAAAAATTCTAAAACTTGGACATGTTATAATTTCATGTGTCTATTTTCAATAGGAAAAGTAATTACAGTAATTGGTTAAGTATTGATTGAGTTATTAGAAAATGAACAGAATCTGCCAGAATAGGATTGCAGGCAGAATGCAGGGTAGCAGGGCTGGTTATAGGCTTAAGTTTAAATTAACACCATAAATTGTGTAGTAATGATTTTAATGTGAAATTTGGATATGTTATAACCTTATATGTTAAGTTTAATTAGGAATAATAATTGAAGTATTTGAATAATTGTAGAGAGAGATATGGGTAATAAAACACAGGCTGCTAGTAAGATTCTTTATAGGCAAAATCCTATTAACTTGGAAAATTTGAGGAATTTTCTTTAATATAAGTTTAAGTAATGTAATTTTATGTTAAATAGTATCTAAATAGAAATTATTAAATATGTAGAGTCAATAATGAATGAAAGACAGTGATGAGTACTATAAGTATGTGAGCAATGAACCAAGGAAATGGACTTGGAAACGGAAGGAATAAATAAAGTGATATAGAAAGTGCTCTATGAGGTGAGTAATGTATACATCATTATGCATACCCATGTTTTGATTTGTTGATCCAATGAACATGTTTTCTTCTTGATTAAATGTCACTTTGTTATTGATGATCATTCCTTGATCTTCCTAAAGATTGAAATTTATCCTTATTTATTGATTGCTATTGATATTGAAATGTCTTTTGTGTACTGATCGACAAGTAAACTAATATGTATCGATCGAAAGCCATTGTACCATAATATTCCTAATGATTACTGGCTATTGATATTGGTTTCCCTTAACCTATTTTATATGTAAATTTGACAGAGCTACCGCTCCGACAGGGTAGTGGGAAAAATACTGTCGACGATGTGCACATTGTATTACTGATACCCTAGCTGGGAAGGGCTATGGTCCTGGCTATAGGATCTGATCAGCCTTATGCTTACTGATACTGATACTACTAGAGACTGTATGTTCGCGTATAGTCCATACTGATACTACTGGAGACTGTATGTCTACATATAGTCCATCCTTTTATCTGTCTTATCTACATGATACGAGTATTGTTTACCTGATCATTAATTCCAAACTTATATCTTATTGCTTACCATTGATATTTTTATTATCATATGCTTATATCTCATATATAATGATTTATGCATGCTCATTGAATATTTTATACTCACCAAATTAGTGGTTTATAATTTTTACAGGGATCTGTTAGAGGAAGCTGATTCCAATTCAATTTTTTTCCCGACTTGGGACATCAAGTACATCGAGGTAGAATTGTATTTGTTAAAGATCATTGGTGACAATTCTTAGAGCTCCATAGATGTAACACCTCAGCCAAATCTGGACCAACCCTTAAAGAGACCCTTAGGGGGATGATTTTTCTTTTCTTTTGAATGTGTTATTAATATGTATTTATGTATGAAATTGATTGTATGCATGTTATTTGAATTAGTTTTAGGCATAGAAGTGGTCTAGAAACTGTTAGGACTTAATCGAGAAATTTTGAGTTTTTGGTGAACTGGAGGCAAAATGGTCATTTTTCGCCCGTCGAAATTTTATGGATTTAATATCATATTTAAAAGGAGAAAAGAATTTAAAGACTTGAAAATGACATTATTTAATGGATTCGAGTATTGGTTAGAGAAATAAACCCGGTTGAAAAATATTTCCCAGCAAGTTGTGCGATTTCGGTGTTTCGGTTGTACTAAGGGTATTTTGGTCATTTCCTTTATAATATATAGTTATTGAGTGTGTGCAACCCTATGGTATTAGTTTAGGCTTGATTAAATCTAACGATTGGATCAAATGACTAAAAATTTGATTGTTAGATGAGTAGGTTGCAAATTTGCTATCCTAAACTCAATGTATGGGATTATTGCTTTTGGTTTTGGATTTGGTATGCTAAATGTATGTGTTACCTATCTTAGTTGACTTTGGATGAACCAATAGGATGAAAGTAAGAAGAATGGATGGTTGGATGATTAGGTTTCACCAAAATTACTATGGAACCTAAACAATTGGATCACATCTTTTTGGTTGGATAAAATTTTCCCACCAACACCATTTGTCATCTTCTTCCTTAAACATTTTCAGCCATAACCATTTCTTCTCTTCATATATGGTTCGGCCAAACCACCATCATCCATTTCTTAATATTTTTTTTTCCATTTTTGATTAAAATAGATACAATTCATCATCCTAAACACCAATCCAACCTTGAAATTTAAAGACAAAGCCATTAAAGCCACTAAATCATCCAAAGAAGTTTCTAATATTGGTAAGTTATGAGTTTTTGATTTCTTTTGATGTAGAATTGCTTATATAGTTGTTCTTGTTAATTTTTATGGTTTAGAATTTATTTTCTATGGTTGAAATGCAAATTGAAAGTTTGAAACCTTAATAGGAAGACCTTTAGTTTAAAGTATGCTTTTGATGGATTAATTGCTTCTAATGGTGTTTATGTAATGTGTATGAAATGAATTTATGGTTGAATGGAAGAAATAAGTTCTTTTGGTTAAAATTCCTCCATGGCCGAATGCATTAGGGTTTTAGGGTT